>JAPYZP010003988.1:0-17397 GCA_030522985.1 Torymus sinensis
CCTGAAAAGTTATTTCCAATTGTTTATAAACAATTTTTCTACAAACAATTGAATATAACTTTGCAGGTTTTAGAAATTTTCCAATGTTGATATCGGTACCTCGCCCTGAAATGGAACGAGGAATAAAATGAGATCTTCCAAATTAAAATTGAATGAGAAACAAAAAAGATTAGTACTTCTTATTGAATTTATTTTTTGATAACCAAATCTACTTTTTCAATATTGGAAATTTGCTAACTAAAATTTTGTTCGTTATGTTAACAACCCTTTTTCCTCTTATATAAATTTTTAGATTGGACTGTGTAAACAAATCATAAAAAATGTTCATATAGCTTTAGGTCTACTAGACCGCTGAATCCAACTTAAGGCAACCTGTTCAGGGCCTATATATTACTTCGACAGTCCTGGATGAATTTCTACTCGGGCAATGATGAAATTTCGTATTTGTATAATAGTAACTATAAAACCAATTATTTTCATCTAGTATATAATTGATAACCAAGCTCATAAAAATATTTAGTTTTTGATAAAAATAATTAAAATGAGCAAGTCAAAGTTTTTATTTGAATGTTATCGAATTCGATATTTTTAGATGCAGAAAATGATATGTATATGCTCTCAAAGATTTATGTTATTTATACATACAAAGGAATAATTTTAGAAATAATATGAAAAAAGAAAAGTAGATTTCTATTTTAAAACTAAATTAAACATTCTAGGTTTTTAAATCCTAAAGTTTAATATTTTTCCTTTAAATTGAAAAATGTTGTTAGGTATTTATTGAGTAAACTGATTATAAAAAATTTCATCAAAATACAATTTGAAAAATACAATTTGTTTATCTATTTTGTATCTATTGTTTAATTAAAGAACATTCGTATCGACGATCTTAGATATTAGATTGTTATAATATAAAACACATCTCAAATACCAGTTTACATACACACACATACACACACGCACACGCACGCACGCACGCACACACACATGTTCAACTCACTGCAAACAAGATGATAAAATCAAAAAAGATTTATGCAGTTGACACTACTATTGTAAAAACTGTACTAAGGGAGATAATTCTACGGGACTACTTATATCTCTGTAGAATGTATTTAACGAAATTCTCTTGTTCTAATATAATAGTAAAAATAAATTCAAATTATTGTAAAATTCACGAAAAAAAGTTTACATTATCTAGTTCAATTATTAACTAATTAATAATTGATTGTTTGTACTTTTGACGCCTACATTTTAAACTTTTTATTCTGTATTGGAAATACCAACAATTTAAAATCAAGATTACAGAGTAGTACTTTATCGATATAAAATTTTATAAAATAAAAATATTTATAATTCTGAATTTTCATTTTAATGTTATTTTGATTCTGTAATTAAAAATAAATAATGAACATTTGTATATAAAATTTTCCCTAATTAGTTAATATAAAATGTTTGTCCTAAGAAATAAAATATATTTTTAATAAAAATATCAGTAACTTATTTTAAAACGATTTTAATAACTAAAAAATTGAGAAAACGATAATCTGATCAGACCTGAATATATGCTAATTTTTTTCATCATTATATCACCACTGTGGTCTCTATGTTATTGATTGAAGGAGGGAAAAGGTTTGAAAGCATTCAGCGGGACAGGTGTCGCCATCTCTTGGCAGAATCGCCAGTAAATTTTGATCCGCCATTCGCTACGAGCCGAGGGGCGAGGAGAAACGGAATTCAGGTAGAGAGCAGAATGGAACGGAGGATGGACACTTCAACTAGTGACAACCCCTACGCCCGACCCTCCTAAAACAAGGGGCTGTCGTTGGGGTGTAGTATCGATCCTCGCTCCACGTTACACGAATCTAAAACAGGCCATCTCTCGCAAATCTTCGCTCGACCTTTCTAAATTAGATGCAGATACGTGTGCTTTTTACGGAATTGCTTATTAAAATTGTACGAAGTACTTTTCAACCACGATATCGGTGTAGATTCGATACATTTTTTTTCTGACTTTGATGTCAATTGTCTTTTTCTTTTCTTTTTTTTTGCATAGCACAAAAATTGATCGTGAATTAAGTTTATTGTTGTATTTTTTTCTTAAGCTATTGTGACGAATCAAACATTTACTCTATATAGGATTGTATATTGCTTGCATTATTTAGCTAAAGTGTTTTGACTGTAGACTTTTATTAAATTCCCACTTGAATTCAGCTGGACATTGTATAGATGATTGGCTTGACCTCGTGGTAAATGTGATAAATGCACATTTGTCTCAATTATCATTCGCAATCATGATAATAACAGTGACAGACAAATAAATCTTTCCGCCCTATTATCACTGATAGTGAATATTTATTTACAAACGAGTCATTGCCAAAAGACAATTGTATTGTAATTATATTTAATAACTAAATAATAAATATTATAATTTGTTTTATTGCAATACTTTATTTACTAAATGCATAATTATATACTTGATTCACAGAAGATTATTGATTAATATTTCAAAATTAAAATCATCAGTTAAAAATTCAATCAATGCATAACAAGTTTAAAAAAAATAAACTTATCTTATTTTTTAAACCTTTCAATATATTATTAAAGTTGATATACCACGAATAGAGTATACAAAAATTAATTTCTTAAGTTTAAACATATTTATTAATTTAAATTATACTAATTCTGTATTGTAATGTTTGAATAAGTTTATATACCTCGTGAAATGTGGTGTTCATTAACAATATAATAAGTGTCGATAAAGTCACTTCCTTTAACTATCGTTGGTATTTTATTAATCGTGAGAGTATTATAACTGTATATTCTATTATAGTCCTAGGTATACATAAAGTGTAATTTATCATGGATATTTACAAATACTATTTGAATAAACAAATTTTTGAAATCCTAAATAATATAGATCTATAAAATTTCAAAGGACATTATGTAATAATAATTTCTGAAAAACTATATTTAAATCTGAAATTATATTTGTCTTTTAATTATAATAACATCTAAAATTTAACATAAATAATAAACAAAATACATTTTTTACGTATTTACTTAACTATTTATAAAAAATAATCAATTAATACAACTATCCGGTCTTCGAAAATTGTTATTGCAATATAAAATAAAACATAAATTTTGCAACGAAGAATTATCAACACGGTACGAAAACGGCGCGCAATTCCGCATCGTGTAACGTGGACTGCTCGTCCAGCAACTTAGAGCTTTCTCTGCCAGATGGCGGCACAAAGCAGTGAGGGTTCGGCTTGCGGGCTAGTGGCCGGGGTAAGGCTCGAATCACGGCCTACGCTGCTATTGCCCCGGCCATGCTTCATCCGTCGGACCGCGTGTACGATACACTTGGAAAGATCTCTCGTTCTATCTCCTTTTCCCCCCTTGCTGTCGCCTCAATATCCAGCTGTTTTTCCTCTTTCTCGCTCCCTCCTTCGATCACGATGTCCCCCCGGTGAATAATTTATAAGCGCCTACGAAATTTAGCTACTTTATCCTAGCGGGCTTTGCGCAATGTTTCCGTCTTCTAAGAGTCTTATCTCGTGACTTCTCGCTACTATATTCCCAAGCCAGCTATTGATTTATGCGCGGGGATTTCTTTTTCAAGAACGAATATATTTACGAATTTGTTTTGACGAAGATGTACGCTGGCGATAGTCGATGAGTGTTTGGTTTGGCGGACTTCTAATTTAAGAGAATCCTACATTAGATTTTGTCGAATTTATTTAGTGGAACTGATGTGTTTATTGCTTTGTATTTTATGAGTATATATTTCTCAATCAAAGGTTATTATTATTCAGAATTTTTCCACGCCTATTGGTATTAAGTTATTGTACAATTCAAACACTTTTGTGAAAATGTCAACATTGTTTATTTAAATTGAGAAGTGTATTATATGGCAAAAATTTTTAGTGCAGCGAGCAGGTAAATTTCTTCGAAAAAGTATTCTTCAATAAACCTAAACGTTTTATTACAAGCTTTACCGATTCTCCTCGTGTAAGCGAGGGAGTCCCTCGTTAATTACTTTACAGCCTCGTATCCTCTTACTTACACATTTTTACAGCTTTACCTCTTTGAATTTTTTCACGCCAATATCTTCGAGAATCAAATCTCGGCTTTTGGTAGAACAAAAAATTTTCCCCGACGTTGATCGTTACTGGAAGGTCGAGCCAAGATGTACACATACACTTTGGCGTCCCCAGATTCGAAAACAAAATCCCGGGAAACAATGCTACATACTGTACCCTGTTTTCCCTTATCGAACACCTTTCCCCCAAAGCTTTTAGAGAAAAATACCGCGGGTGAAGATTGGACGCATTCTTTCACATATATTTATGGACGTCCCCTATTCTCTGCGCTAGACTTTGATAGTAGAGTTGTGAGAAAGTAAACTTCGATTTTCTTCTGTGTCGTTTCAGTAAATTTGATTTGATATTTATTTAAGAAAATTGAATATGATTTTTATAACAAGTTTCAATAATCGAAAAATATTTTAAATAAGTATATTTTCGGCTTGACGTAAAATCATGCATTGTTTTTTATCATAAATTTTAAAACATTGTTTCTGATAATCTCTAAAAATTGTTTACCTTTTTTTTTACTTTAATGTTATTTATCTGCTTTTAAACACGTTGCAGCCACTCTAGCAATCTTATCAAATGAACAAAAAGTAACACTCTTATTTTAGATCATGATAAAAATATGCTTATGAACAACCAAAACACGTTTCGTGTATTTTGGGGTCCAGAAAGCTTATAGAGAAAACTAATTTATTCCACAAATAAGGAAAAATAACATAATGAGATATACATGCCGCGTGGGTGCGGGCCATTGCACGACATAGCCCCGGCGCGTGTTTCCTCATTATGCAGAAAAAAGGAGGCAGGAGCAAAAAATTGTTAGAGGGGTGGGGGGAACAAATAGTTCATTGTCCTCGTCGCCGAAATAATCTCGACAGCTGTGACGCGCATCAGCCATGCACGCAGCGTGGGCGCCGCTGCCGACGGAAAGCGAGTGAGACAGAGAACGAGAGCGAAAATGCAGAAGGGAGAGACACCGAGTTTTTCTCCACCCCCTCGGGTGGTATAAAACTTTTCGACTAGCTATTTCGCGGGATGCCGGGGGCATTCGCGAGAGGCGTGTCACACCGCCGCTTCATTTGCATTCTTACCCGGTCGGGGAACGTTTTCAAAATCGAGGGAGAAAAAATTCGTTTCCTCTTCGGCTTGCCCCTCTCTCCCTCTCTCTTTTTCGCTCTCTTCATCTCTCGCTGCCGGTGGAAGATGAAGGATGGCTGAGTTTTTTAGGCAGCGGTTTATCGCCAGCCGTCGGAACGACGCGCCGACGTCAATTTGCCGTTGAAAAGAGCGTAATTTTTTCAAAAGTTGAAACACTCTATTAGCGAAACTGCACGACTGCGCGAGCGCCAGCAGCTGGCATTCAGTTGTCAAAGTTTCAAATTTTGGGAGTCGAAGTTTTGTGAAAATGATGTATATGCGAAAGAGGAATTTTTTTGGTGAAACTTTTAATTTCTTAATTAGAAGAGAAGAGCGGAGGCAGATAGAGAGAGAGGGAATAGTTTGATGATGTCGAGATACGTCGAAAAATTTGTCGACAGTTCAGGAAGTATCTAAAGCTGAGCACTCTTAAACGGCTTTAAAAAGGTAGAGTAATAAAACGCTAAAGGCCGTAAAGGTAGCGAAACCATCATAAAGGATTTAAGTACGGTAACGAGCGAAAGGTGTAATAAACGTTTCGGTTCTATTAGTGGAAAACATAATTTTTAAAAACAGCTTTAAAAGTGTATAATTTCGTTGATACAGTCAATACAAAGTCTTTAAAAATTATTTGTTTGACAAATAAACTCCCGATTATTAAGTGCAAAACGTCATCAGCATAACAAGCTAATAAAATGAAATACATATATTATGTTAATGATATACAATTAACAATAATTCTTCATTTGCAAACTTTATAACAATGATGTTTACGAATTGTGAATTTACTTTAAATATTCCAAAACTAATTAGCAAACTAGTGCACGAAGCAAATTAATTTTTTAATTTAAAAACAGGAAAGAAAAAACGTATAAACGCCCATCCACCATTTTTCACCGGAAATTTCTCGCGCAAGAATATTTTCAGTGTACATAAGACCGGTACATCGTCGTTAGTTTTGCACAATTTACCGGGCTAAAAAGTTTCTCTCGGGGGGAGAGACGGCGATCGATGTAGCCCTCTCTCCCTCTCTGCACAACACAGGCTGTACATCACACCTTAAAACGAAGAAGAAAAAAAACACCGAAATCTTATTAATACCGTGGATAAAAAGTGCGCTAATACGTATACACATATACCCCGGGGGTATAGACGGCCCATCAGCCCTAAGCGCGCTCTGATGAAATGTTTATGGGCGCGCCCCGGAAAAAGGTTTCTTTTTTAGTTTCGGCGTGCGCGGACTAGGCGCAAGAGGCACATATAGCATGAGAGGGAGTGAGAGAGAGCTACATCGAAAAAGTCGAAAGCCTGAGCGCGCGGGGAAAATATTTTACAGACATTTTGCAGAAGGGGAGTGTGCAAGCTTGCCAATAGCCAATAGCAGCGCGAGCAGGTTGCGCGCTCCAATTTTCCCTATTCCCACACATTCCTCTCGTGTCGGGGTGAGCGAGAGAGAGAGAGAGAGAGTGAGAGAGTGAGACCCCGGGATCCCGGCCTTAATCCGCGATCTCGAAAGCCAGGGGGCGAGAATATATATACATGTATATGTCTGAAAGCTAGAAAGGGGCGAAAGCGTATAGAGCGAGAGCGCGGAGAGTTGCATCTGGGGAATAGCGACGAATCCACGTCCCGGGTTTACACTGGCTTTGGCCGATGCGTGTTCGCCTGGCTCTGTGTGTGTATACATGTGTATGTATATACGTATGTATACACCTATACGGTAGCGTAAAAGGCGAGCTTGATACTGCATTCGCAGACGCCCCGGCCCTTACCCTCCTCCCTCCTGCACTAAAATCGTCTGCAGCCAGGGCTGCTGCTGCTGCTGCTACTGCTTTTGACTCTTCTATCTCAAACGAAATGTATATATGCAACGAGTGAGAGAGAGCGTCTATCTCTAGCCTGTTGCCGACGTCGTGCGCGGCTTGTTTCGAGCGCGCCATATTGTCACCATTCGTTATTTTCCGAATCTGTTTAGCTCTGATTCGACAAGCTCTCGCTTCGTTTATATATTTTCCGGTTTTAGAAATAGTTTCCGTTATTTGGTTTTCAAAGGTGTTCGTTGAAATTCATGTTAAACAAATTTTATGCGCGTTAGCGAGAATTTATATAGGTGTTTGAAGTTATTAGACCACTTTGATCTAAATTACAAATTTTTTCTTTATAAATCCTGATTTTAACGTGAAAAATTGTAAATCCGGATTTGAATTATGAAAATTATGGATGTATTTCGTTTTTTTAATTATAATTTTGATAATTTGTATCTTAGAGAAAAATAATTATCGTTATAAATTATATTGGAAATCTTTAAAATATTACCGTTAACATTTCATAGACTTTTATTTTAATTTAAAATTAAACGATAGAGAACAAAGTGATCGTCCCAATGCATGACTTTAAGTACACTGGCATTCGGAACCGCCATTCAAAGTGATTCTTTTATCTCCAAAGACGCGAATTTCAGTGTGGGAAAGACGACACCGGCATGAATGCATTCTCACATCGCTTAATGCACATAATCCGGGGGGTGTGTAAAATTTCAGGTGTTGTAACCCCCTTTTTTCTCCATACTCGGATATTAAAGTAAATATAGTAAGCGGCAAATGAGTCAGAGAGGGTTACGTTACGGTCGTATTTTTTACAGGATATGCCTTCGTAAATTTGTTTTTATATAGGCTTCCGTATCATCGCATGAATATATGAGAAAATGCACGAATTTAAATGCAAAAGTTGCTCGATATACAATGCAAAGCGTGTTCCATATTTTACAGGCATTCTTTTCCGCTTATTTTTACTCCTTTGAAAATACTAAAAGGCTCTTCCTCCGTATTCATTCAAGCGCGGCTCTTAACAAACAAAAAATTTATTATTACTATTTTATCCGAAAAAACAGCCCACGCTGTACTTTTAATACTTCGGTGACGAGAGAGAGAAAAAAAACAAATCGGTTTCCGCGCAACAAAGAAGCAAAGTCCTTCGTCCGCAAAAAAAAATATCGCCCCCACACCCACCAAAGCGTAACCGGAATCATAACAGTTTCAAATATTTCGTATATAATACATCAGAGCGCGCGATCGGGGGGGGGGGGGCGAGGTATAGAGAAGCGAGAGCGAGTGGAATTTTTCGATTATCGAATATATATATCCGGGAAAGAGAGGCTCGCTCGCTCGCGGACGGGAAATAACGCTCCCGAAAGATGCAGGTGTGTACATATATATATACACACACGTGTGTATACATACATATATGTATAGAGGCGCGCGGGCGCGCGTGCTTTTTCAATTTCGCAGATTGGAATTCGCGCTCGCGCGCCCCCGCCCTGTACGCCACTGCGGAAATGCGCCCCCCGGTGCAAACTCCCTCGCTCTGATATGAAATGCTCGAAAACCAATCCGAATATTCAACACGGCCGATTGAAATCACTCGTGCGCGCGCCTGTATACGCGTATATTTTTCCCGCCTCGATCACCCCTCTATTTTGGCATTTCCTCCATCTTCCTGTGGCGCTTTTTATACACATATACATAGGTGCGCGCGCGCGCTCGCACGTGTACGCGCGTTTTCGGAATCGAAACATACGGGAGAGATTTTCCTCGTCGTTTCCGCGAAATTGAACTTTTGTTGTTCCCGGCCTCTCTCTCTCACTCTCTGCTAGTCGCGGCTTGTGTAGATATATATACACACACACACACCTAGATGACGAGGGGGTCGTTTCGGTGCCGACGCCGTTGCTTTTCCAGACTCCCTCTTGCCTGGTCTTTTCTTTTTTTTGCTTCGTCGCGTGTACTTTCGGGGGAGAGCGAGCGGGTACGCGCATTCTCGCCCCCCGGCTCTTGCTTCCCCAGAGGAGCCGCGAACGTATGCGCTTGTCTTTTTTTTTATTTTTGTCGGTCTCGGATCTGTTTTTCCGCCGAGGTCTCCGCTCAAGCGCGGAGTTTTTAGCCCGAGGTAAATTGATTTTGATGGGATTCGCGTGTAATTGGCTTTTTGTAAAAATGGCGTAGCATGAAATAGGGTTCATTTGATCGGACATTATGTTTGCTTTACCTGCAATTTTGGCGCGGAATATATATGAAAAACCGGTATGCAAAAATATATCTTAATAAAGTCTAGTGCATAATTTATGAATTTTTCTCTCCCGGAATTTAAAATAAATATATATACACTATTCGGCAACATATATACATTTTGCAATTTCACTTTAATCCATTTGAATTTCAAATGTAAAATTTTCATAAAATCCAAGCTACGTGTATAACTTTTCGTTTCGTCGGTGTGTGTGTGTCTTGCAAAGAAAATGTTCTCGGAATTTAATAAGACATATACATGTCAATACTGTTCTCCTAATTGGATTAAGCATTACCTTCATTCAAGCCGGAGTCGTGCGGCTATTTTGCAATATTCTAGCGAAAAATATTTATCCCCCCATCCGGCAATCCGCGCCAACCGATAAAATACATCACCGGCTATCAGCGCCAAATGCAGTCATTAGGCTATACAATCGTGAGAGAAATACTTTTGCGCGGACTACTGTAAAAATCCGATACTTCCAATGCACTTTACAATAAACATTCCTTTTTATACAAACATGTACTTATTTAGAAACTCTCCGACTACTCGCGAACGCCATACCATAACCATAAACAATACACGAAACCTGCATGCGCATCTCGGCCTCGGATCGAAGGCAAAGAATTCGCAAAATCATTTCCCCTCTCCTATACCTTTAACCAACTCCCGCCGCAATACCCTTAAATATTTCCAATACTAAAATCTACATAATGAACACCCAGATAACTATGCATCTCTACGTACGTGTATATATATATATAAGCGCATCTTCTCTTTCAAGCTCGTGTCCGCGAGGAGTTAAATCCGTTCAATTAACCGCGAGGGACGCACGCGATCTTGAAAACTCGGCCCGCAGTCGGTAAATTCCGGCCTAATGGCATTTTATTCCCGCGATCATTTTCCGCGAAGTAGGGGGAGAGGCGAAGAGAGAGAGAGAGAGAGAGAGAGAAACCTTGCAAGCGCGCGGCGACGGCGGCTCCTCGCTTGCCGCCGATAAATTAGCCCCTGTCAACGATAAACTCCCGAGTATACAGCCGAGAGAGGGACTTTCTGCGAGCGCGCGCGGGGCGTTATAAAGCCGACGGCGCGCCTCGCAATATCATCCTGCCTCCTCCTCCTCCTTCTCCTTCATCGCGATAACCGCGTAATATACGCACGTGTATGCGCGGGGAGAGAGAAAGAGAGAGAGCGGACAACAACGACAAAACAAAAAGAATAAGAGAGAGGGAGGGAGGAACGCGCGGCGACTTTACCCATTCGTGCAATTATCCCGGGGGCCCACCCAAGGGCTGTCCGATAATAACGTCGAATAAATTCGCATGATAATCGCTTGCGCCTCTCTCTCGCTCAGGTGCGCTCGTGTATGTCGCGTGCACCCCGCGCGTATATGAGATAAGCGAAATAAAAGGCCGCGTGGCGGTTAATTCGCTGAAATTTTGAACCGGATCAGTTTTCGAGGGATACGGACGATGCAACAAAGTTGACGATTTATATTATGTGCGCGTTTAGGGGCTCTCGGGAGTGCGGTTAACGACAGGAGCTTTTTCCCGGCGCGGCGGCTTCGGTTAAGTTATATTTTCACGGCGTTATCGAGACATTTTGCTTCTTTTTGGGCAATTTAAGGACAGAGACTCGGCATAATCGCGGCGTTGTTAATGATTATAATACTTAACCAGAGGGGGTTCTTTTTTTACTGTTTAATAAGACTCGGGCGTGGTGTATTCGCTTTAATAAAGAAAACTTTGGGGAAACTTATTACTTCAAAATTGAATTTTTAAACGTGAAAAATTCCCTCCATTCGACATTCTGAACAAAGATAGACCGTACACTTTCCACAAAGCCTTCTTTGCCACGAAATTTATTTAGCATTTTAAAACAATGAGCGCCGGCGAACGCGCGCTCGTCGTTTAAAACGGTTAAAAAGTCGCGACTTAAACGCTCGCGTACACCCACGCATCGACAGCCCATGGGAATTTATCGCCTCTAACTCCTTCTTGCCGTGTAACGCTTATACCCATTACTCTCAATGGGGGCGAGCGCGACCTTCGCTCGCGTGACGCAATAATCGCGCCTTTTCATCCGGTCTTGAAGATTAACGAGGACTATACACTCACCTGTGCGCGCACGTTGCATCTTCTCGCGCCGTTGCATCCTTCGCGGTTGCGCGTCAAGGTGACAGACACACGAAAGAGTTAAAAGAAGTATGTGTGCTGCAGGCGCGTGAACCTTGGAAGAAGAGTGCAGGAGGAGCAGCTCACCTTGAGTCGGACTCGCGAGACCTTGGACGACTAGTGACAGACTGCCGAGACTCACCTGCCCGGTTTCGTGGTTTTCCCGAGGTTTCCACCAAGAAGCGCCAATTTGGCAGCGGCCATCGATAACTGTAAACAGCGCGGCCTTACCCCTTTTTCCGCCGAGGACAATAGGAAAGGGTTCGGCCGGAAACCCCGGGGCCTCGCGCGAGGCTATTTTTTCCGGGGACCTGTGTGAGAGAGAGAGAGAGGGACTGTTTTCGGCCGCCTACGCTGCTCTCTGGTCATTCAAATTGCTTTATTGCGAGCGTGCCTCCTTTTTTTAACCTGCGAACGCAGGACACGGTGTAGAGTAAGTCTCGTATAGTGTTTATGCCCTCGAGGCGTCCCGGCGTTTACGGCCGAACGACAGCGAAAGGGTTATAAAAGAAAGGCGCACGCGCGCGCGGTCTAGGTAAAGCGCGCGTAGGTCGGAAGGATATTTTTTTTTTCTTTTTTTTTCGGTCAGCTGAAAGGCGAGAGGTATATGAGGGCAGTTTGGGAATGGAGTGGGACGAATTGTAAAACTTTTACTTTCGTCGGGACTGCAAAATATTTTGAAGGGAAATCATTTTATATTATATAGTTGCGGGTGAAATGTTTTATTCTTCAATATAATAAATTCATAAAATGGATCTTCGATTTTATATGATATTAACGATTTGATATATAATTTTAAATTTACGGATATTTATTTATAAAGTATAACGAGAATACTTAGTAGATCGTAAAAAGATATGTATCAATATTTTTAATGAATTGTTTGAGAACCGTTACTATCAATACACAATTTATGCGGTTCTAAAAGTTAACAGACCTCAATATTATGTATAACAAGCAATGTTTATGTTGCGAAGAGACGTACGTTAAAAATGCTCACTTAAACGGAAGCGTTAAGAGGATAATAAAAAAATGCAATAAAAATCTTATAGATCTCATTTGGACATAAGTTTCATAATAGCAATACCATACCGCAATCTCTCCGGCATATCAAAATATATATAACTTTAAATATTTTTGCATACAACGAGGCAAACCGCCTCACTTATACATACATATACAGCGTTCTCATAATATCTAATTTAATCCTCATAACACGGCTGTTATCTCATCACACGGCCAACGAATGCTCTCTATTTTGGTCATTCGACATAACCTTTACGGCCTGAAAATACACTTGTCCGCAGGCGGGACTTTTTCAGTACTTAAAAATACACCCATTTTCCCGCGCGCACCCGCGACGCGCGCGGCTTGCGGCACTGAACATGAACGCGCGGTGCCGCACGGAGCGCGTGTTTACGCAGCCGTAAATTTTTATGCTGATGAGAATCGCCGCCATAAATCCGGCGCAATAATCGCGGCTCGCGCAAGCGCCTATACGTTGCAGCGTACAGTGAGAGAGAGAACAAATTAATTCGATCGCGCCATCGCTTCCGTACACTGAATAAGATGTCGGGTGTACAGTAGTAGTAATAGTATATCTCGTCGATACATACATACACGTAACGACGCTTTATCGGTATACATATCGCATTACGCATAAATCTTCCGAAATTGGAGCCTCTCTCACGGTAGCAACGACGGCGGGAGAGACGCAGTTCGGTGTGGCATAATACATAGTATAGCATCTGCATAGATGGTATATACACGATTCGGTGTTCGTTTCCCGAAAGCTCGCGCGTGCGATCGCGGAAATTAGCATACGCGCGCTCCTGCCCCCGGAGCTTAATAAGGCGATTTCCATGAGGCCGCGCGCAGTTACGCCGCGGGCGAGAGCGCTGCCGCTGTTGCAGATATCTCTGCTGTGCAGGCTGCATTGGGGGACAGAGGAGTTGAGAGAGAGAGAGGGAATGAAAAAAGAAAAACAAGGACGATGAGAGAGAGAGCAGACTACGCGCGCTCGGAAGTTCGGACTAATGCAATTGCAGAGGAGAGAGAGAGAAGTCCCCGGCGTGGAATCCAGTTTGGTCAATTCCAGCGTGTCTGTGCCCCCGCACGCTATATATAGGTATATATACATATACGTATAGTACGAGGGAGAGCAGGATAGAGGGGGAGAGGGAGAGAGAGGAGATTCAACGGATATAGGCAGGCAGCCGCGAGGGGGGAAAGGGGGCGACAGACACGCTCGTGCACACACATACACACTCTCACACGGGTGTGCGGTTGCCTATGCGTGTGGTTGTAGCGCGGTGGAAGAGAGACAGAGAAGGGAGACTGTATCCAGCCAATAATAGAAGCGGTCTTCGTCTTTCTCCCTCGACGTGGGAGCTGCGCGCGCATCTGTTCAATACGAGGAATGTGTCGTCGTCGTCTACTCTCTTTCCTCTCCCCCCCCTCCCCGTCCAACTGTGACTCGATTCTCTCCCCTCGCCTCTTCGTCCATCTTCGTACGGAGAGTTGCCATTGCCCGAATTATTCTACTTTATTTCCAAGGTTATTTCAACTCTTTGTCTCATTTATATAGATTGTACAAGGGACGAGGGAATTTCATTTTCCACGTTGTAGCATACGAAAAGCCACGCTATAGCGGCGTATCGGGGCCGTTACCGCTAACTTGTAGCCCGAATTTTCCAGAAATATAATTAAGTCTCGCGGTGAAACTTTTTACTGTGCGGATTAACATAATTTTGCTGTAAATATTAAAAATTTTCGCTGGCTCGGGAGTGTGCGCAGGAATAACATAATAAAAATGTCGGGGACTGCTTATTAAATGGACGAAGCGCCTGCGTGTATTTTGAAATGATAAAACGGTAAAATAAACTTGCGCGCTTCGCATTCGTTATTGTACCTTAATGATTCATTAATTTTCTTTATTATAAATTAAAAGGGAATACGGTTAAGTATCACATATATACAATGTATTAAAACGTGAACTTGTATATAAAATTTTTAGTTTACTTGTTGGTGTACGTGCGTTCAGATGTTGTTTTTGTAAATGGACATCGAGTAAATTAAAATTTAATCATTTGTAAATTATAACGAAATCAAATAACAAATTATAAAATATGCCTTCCACGAAGGGATTTTTCAGAAAATAATTTAAATTAACTCAGGTACTCTAATTATCATGTATTTTTAAACACACAGCTCTTCTTTGTGAATTTTTTAGCAGCATATAAAATATTCAAGCGCACATCTGTCCCTCCCCATAATATAAAATTAAAAATACAATACATAATTCTTAACAGAAACACATGCACACCCTGCACACCCCAAAAAAGCCCTGGAAAACTCTTCATTAATATACTCTGTCGTGGGAATTTTCCGTATTATGCAGATAGCGCTCGCTATTTCAGCAATTTCCCGCCTCACCCATCCTCTCTCTCCCTCACCCCCCGGCCTTTAACGCATCGTCGCTCGCGAGCATCTCTCACATGCCCGCATGTAGCGGGTGTGGGTGTGTGTGTGTGTGTGTGTGTGTGCGCCTGGCACGTCGTCGTCGTCGTCGTCGTCCATCGCCGTCGCCCGAAACGCCCGGAGTCGTTTCTCGGGAATGCATCTCATCAACCCCGCCCTCGCGGAAACTTTCCACCTGGTCACCTCTCTCTCTCTCACTCGCTCGCTCGTTTTCCCTCCTCCTTTCCATTTTCGCCCGCCCGGTAAATTCGCGCACGTACCATCGTCACGGCAAGCGCGCTCTCGCGTACGTCTTACGAATGACGGCTTTATTTCGGATAACCGGGGAAAATGTGGAAATATGCTTTTTAACAAAGGAAGAGGGAGAGAGTGGATGGCTGCTGCTGTGTGTGGATGGTGAGAGCGTGCGAGCGCGCTCGACTTTTTTTAAATGCAAGGTTGCTCGCTCGCTGTTTGCGAGGAAAATGTTTGGAAAAATAAGTAAACTCCAGAGAGCGAAGTGTGGGTGGAATTGAGAGTATACGTGTGTTTTTTTGTTTTGCTGTTGCGCGCGAGATATATTTTTAAGTAAAAATTGTCGGCGAATTTTTCGTATACGAAAATTTCAAATTAATTTTCTTTTTCTAGCTAAATTTGGAGAAAAATATTTTGTAAACTCATCGGGTGTATTTGTGCGCTCGCTGCGTCTTATCAAAGAAACTTATTTTCCTTTTCGTTAGAAAACATCTCTCGTTTCTGAATTTTTCATAGTGCAGCCGTCGAATGCATACGAATCGCTCCGGAATTTTTCCTGCTTCCGCACAAACTTCTAATAAGAAAAAAAGTTGCAAAAACTAATTCCTAGTAATCTATCATCATGTACCACCCGACAAATTACACAGACAATCCTAATAAAAAATCTTTTCCTCAATACAAAAATCCCTCTCCCACATTCATCCCACCATATACGCCTCTTCTGCGAGAAAAAAAACCCCGCAGTCGAAGAGAGAACTTTCCCTCTCCTCCGACAGCCATAAACTTGATTAGTTCGCGAAAGGTGAATTTAATAAATCGCGCGGCGATTTGTGCTCTATATATATATATATACACCAGCCCCGCTCGCTCAACTTTATATCGAATCGGAGCCCGCGTGCGCGCGGCGCGCCAATCTCGCTCTCGCAGCTTTAACTTTGGTAATAGGTATATACCTATATAGCTATATATATATAAAGGAGGGTAGCCGCACGAGGCGAGGCAGCTTTCCGCCCCGATATCGAGGGGGGAGAGAGAGGGCGAGGCAGCCAGAGCGTATCACGATGGCATTAAAACTTTTCTCATCTTTGGCTAATCTTAAAAAAAAAATGCCAGAGTCCTCGCGCTGCTACCGACACGCCGGGGGTAAACGCGTAGTAGCGGTAGCGCGTAGTCCCGTTCCGCACAGCGACTCCGCACAGCGTTGCATATAACGCGAGAGAGAGCGAGCGAGGGGTAAGGACGGGAAAGGTAATTACCCCCCTCGTGCCGCCCCCTCTGGTCTTCAACCCTATCTCTCTCTTTCTCTCTCCGCCTTATTATATTATTCTGCCTGCATGCGCGCGCTCGCGGGAACATTGGCTCACCGGGCGAATCCTGCCTCTGCTCTCCCACCCTCGCTCTCCTCGCTTATATTCAAGCTGGAGCCTTGATGCGTATACCTTGTTTCGCTATTCTTTCTCCTTCTTATCTACGAAGTATGGCGTAGGTACGCGGCCCGCCCTTATATAACCAGCCAGCCACCCGTCTTTTCAGAGCCTCCCTCCCTCCCTCCCTCACCTTCCTCAACCTCAACCCTCCCCCGTGCCTTGTATATATCCTTGTATTTTGCTCTCTGAATGCGCGCTCGCTTTCTCTCTCTCTCTCTCTTGGGTCCTCGCTGCTGTCGTGTTTCCATGATGCTACTATGCTGCTGCTGGCGCGCGACCTCGAGATCTGCATTTTGATTGAGGTTAAAGTAGGGATGGGGGGAAAAAACCTGCCTCGAAGAGAAAAAGAGAGAGAGAGGAGGGAATATTGTATCGCTGATGATGTACGCCGATAACGATAGTTTGCTTAAAAGGTTTTCTCCTTCGAGCGAGATTTTTATCATTTTTAAGTAATTCCGCTGGGAATTCGCTCGCAGCGTGGTTTTACAAGATTCGTTTTGTTCGTGTTATAAATAAAAAGACTTCTACAAGTATAACCGAATTTGTTTATTTTTAACAAAGATCGTGGAACTTGTATTATAAACTCTCGCGGGTACATTAATTTATAATAGAGCCATTTCGGCGCCGTAATGTATTTCTAAATAGATTTCACATCGACAATAAATTAATGCGATTGAAATCTTAGAGCCAGATATCTGTCTATACTCTCTCTCGTATAAGTATAACGCTCAAGATCAGTGGAATAGATAAATTAGCTTCAAGAATCATCAGCATAAAAAATAA
>JAPYZP010003989.1:0-10767 GCA_030522985.1 Torymus sinensis
GCTTTGAAAAATTATCTGATCATCCTATCATTTAAACTATTTAAAGTAAAATCGTAATAAAAAAAATATATTCATAACCTCAAAAATAAAATAGTACGCGCGAAGCGCGTTTGAGTTTTCTTAGTTCATTAAAAAATAACAGAAACCCACAGTAAATTATACATATTATATTCTAGATTACATTTAATATATTTACAAAATTCTAATCGGTAGTTGACTCTAATGGGGTAGGTACCCATTTTTATACTTACAACTATATAATATAGGAACATGTATATATATATATATATATATATATATATATATATACTAAGGGGGTTACCCCTACTCGCTCCGCTCGTTAACCCCCAATTAGAATTTGGAAAATATATTCATTGTAATCTAGAATATAATAGGTATAATTTATTATGGCTTTCTAATTTTTCAATGAATCATTTTTCAATTGAATATCTACTTAAATATAGTAGTCTTCAATACATCAAGAATAGTATCTCACGCATCTTCGGAGAGAAAAACTTGCCTATTTTCCTCCCGTAGTGCGTAAAATTTGAAAATACCCGGGCCGAAAATACCGCATCCGCGTCCTTGAGTTGGGAGCGAAAATAGTAGTTCTATTAGGGTATGGTTTTGTCTCTATATGTCTGTATCTATGTCTCGCTCTCTGTGTCTCTAAATCTATGTCTCGGTCTCTAAGTCTCTGTCACCCCGTCTCCATCTCTACGTTTCTGCCTCTATGTTACTGTCTTTAATCGATGTCTCTACATCTATGTTTCTACGTCTCTGTCTCTGCGGCTCTGTCTTTAATGAATGTCTCTAATTCTATGTTACTACATCTCTGTCTCTATGTGTGTGTCTCAACGCCTAAGTCTCTACGCTTCTATCTCAACTTTTCATTCTCTACGTCTCTGTCTCTACGTCTCTGTCTCTGCGGCTCTGTCTCTAGTCTCTGTCTCTGACGCTTGCTCTAGGTCTTTGTCTCTACTTCTCTGTCTCTCCATCTCTGTCTCTACGTCTCTGTCTCTCCATCTCTGTCTCTACGTCTCTGTCTCTAATCAATGTCTCTACGTCTCGATATTTATCTCTCTGTGGTCTTTACCTCTACGCGTCTGTCCTTACCTCCCAGTCTCTACGCCTCTGTCTTTAGATCTCTGTCTCTACACCTCTATCTCGATGTCTCTAAATCTATGTCTTTGTGTCTATGTCGATCTCTCCTCATCTCCCTCTCTACGTGCTATCTCTATGTCTCTCTCTCTCTCTCTGATCGATGTCTCTACGTCTCAGTCACTACTTTCTGTCTCTATGTGTCTGCCACTACTTTCTGTATCTACGTTTTGGACTCTACGTCTCTGTCTCTATATCTCGGTCTCTACGTGTCTTTCCATATGTCTCGGTCTCTACGCATCTGTCTTTACGTCTCTGTCCCTACGCCTCTGTCTTTCCATCTCAGTCTCTATGACTATCTCTCTCCGTCTCTGTCTCTACGTTTCTGTCTCTACTTTTCTATCTCTACGTCTCTGTCTCTAGTCGATGTCGGTACATCTATGTTTCTACGCCTCTGTCCCTACGTCTCTGAGTCTAATTTATGTTTCTACATCTCGATCTTTACCTCTCTGTCTCTAAATATCTGTCCCTACCTCTCAGTTTCTACGCCTCTGTCTTTAGGTCTCAGCCTCTACACTTATGTCTCTATATCTCTGCCTCTATCTCTCGGTCTCTACGCCTTTGTTTCTACGTTTCTGTCTCTAATTTTCTTTCTCTACGTCTCTGTCTCTACATCTCTGTTTCTAGTTCTCTGTCTCCCTTTCTCTGTTTTGACATCTCTGTTTCTATTTCTCTGTCGCTACGTCTCTGTCTCTATTTCTGTCACTACATCGAGATCCCTATGTCTCTGTTTGTCTCCCTCTGTATCTACGTATGTCTCTATTTCTCAGTCAGTACATTTAGATCCTACGTCTCGACCTCTACGTTTTTATCACCAGACCCCTGTCATCACATCTTTGTCTCTAAATTCTGTCTCTACTTTCTGTCTCTACTTACTGCCTGTTCGTCTCGGTCTCTACTTTCTGTCTCTACTTACTGCCTGTTCGTTTCGGTCTCTACTTTCTGTCTGTACGTTTCCAACTCTACATTTCTGTCCCAACATCACTACGTCTCTGTCACTACGTGTCTGTCCTTACGTCTCGGTCTCTACGCCTCTGTGTACGGTTCTGTCTCTACGTCTCTGTTTCTATGTCTCTGTCTCTCCGTCTCTGACTTTATCTTTCTGTCCCTACTCTTCTTCCTCTATGTCACTATCTTGACATCCCTCTTTCTATTTCTCTGTCTCGACGCCTCTGTTAGATACACCTTTTCTCTTTAAATTTAATAATAGTTCTTCAAATTCTTCGTTTTATTTACTTAACGGGGATAAAATAATTTGACCATAGTGATAACACATTGTTTTCTTTCGTTCTTCCTTCCAATATGGAGCAGACCAAAGTTCACATATGTAATCTATTTCATCAAAATATGATGCGGCGTGATACGTCGATCTTTGTCCTCGCGGCCAGATTCTTTTGTTTTTCATCCTTGCGCCGAGCTACGTTGTTTTTCATCCTAGCGTCAAGATACATCGTTCTTCGTCCCCGCGGCGAGATACTTCGTTCTTTATGCTCACGCCAGGATGCGTCGTTCTTTGTTCTCTCGACAAGATACATCGTTTTTTATCCTCACGGCAAGACATTCGTTCCTCATCCTGGTGCCGATATACATCGATTTTTATCCTCGGGGCGATATACGTCGTTCTTTGACCTCGCGGCCAGATACGTCGTTCTTCATCCTCGCGGCCGAATTACGTTCATCTTTCGTTTGGTCGTTGAAATGATCATTTTAGATTATTCTCAGTTAATTTGCGAAAAATATCATTCAAAATGCAGCGATAGGGGATAAGAGACGTTACGGAAAGACTAAGGCCTCTATTCGCTATATGATAAAGGATCCCTACTATGGGCATACTGGACGCGCCATCTCTGAGACAGGAGCAGAGGAGGAGCGGAGGAGGAGCGGAGGAGGAACGGAGGCTAAAATAACGTAAAAAGTGATCGATTTTTACGTTATTTTAAGGAGCGGAGGAGGAGCGGACCCTAAAAATCGCTTAAGCCTATATAATATATATATACTAGGGGGGTACCCCACTGCTCGCTCCGCTCGCCAACCCGCCAAATCATAAGAGGCAAAAAGTGATAGATACAATTTACTTTAAAGAACTGTCTACAAAACGGGCTTTGAGCTTTGGGCTCTGGATTTTCCTCCAGAAATAGATAAGTAAAGTAGATGGTAAAGATAAAACTTATTTTATTGACAGCCCTGGCGGTTCATGTAAAACTTTTTTATATAAAAATTAATACATTATTTTATATCTCTAAACAAAAAAACTTTATCTATGGCTTGGACTGGAATTGTTTCTATTTTATTACCTAAAGGAATGACAAGTCATCGCACTTTTAGACTTCCGTTAGATTTAAACAGTATTGAAACTGCGTTTTTTAAATTTGAATTGGTTAAAAAAAAATTAAGTGAAGTTGATATTATTATTGTCGAATCGACCAGTGAATGGTGGAGCCCTGTGATTATGCAACGGAAAGCGATTCGCACATACAGGTTCTGCATAGACTATCGTAAGTTGTACGCGGTAACGAAGGCGACCGCATACCCGCTCCCTCATATAGATGTGATTTTACGCAAGCTTCAAGACGCTCGTTACATATCGACAATTGACCTATGCAGCGCCTATTATCAAATTCCGTTGCGGGCGGAAGGTGGCGTAGGCTTTAACAGTTTTTACTGTCCTCGGAAGGGGCCCCTTCGAGTTCACTCGAATGCCTTACGTGGTAGTGGGCGGGCCGGCAACCTTTCAGGAGCTTTCGGACCGTATATCGGCCCAGAGATGAAACCTCACGCATTCTCCTACTTGGACGATATTATTATGGTCACGGACATTCACCACAATGAATTGCAATCCAGAAAGGCTTTTATTTATCCTGGATTAAATAAACAATTTAAAACTGTACTCAAGGAAGCAAAGTCAGATTTTTTGTTATTTGGACAAAATTTGAATAAGAAAATCAAGGAGACCAAAAATCTGGAAAATACTGTGGATAACATAAAGATTAAACCAGTGCCTAAGGTTCCTACACAAAATTATGACACAAAACGTCATTTAAACCCGAAGGGCCTGCATGGGAGATGGCCACTCACCAACCAGCCAATTATACAAACACACAAGGCCAGAATCAGAACCAAGCTCGTCCACGATGCTACTTCAAGCCACCGCCACCACAGACGGGGCAGAGACCACCGAACCGCCAGGAATTCAAACCACAACACAACAACAGCAACACTTAATTGTAGGTATTGCAGGGAGGTTAAAGAATTTTGTATCGGAATGACGTGAAATTACGAACGCTAAATTCGTTTTGCATTGTGTTGAAGGTTACAAGATACAGTTTTGTAAACCAGTAGTACAATATCGATGTCCAATTATAAAATTAAATTCTGAACAGGAAATAAGAGTTTATAAAGAAGCGGTACAGTTATTATTATTAAAAGGGGCTATTGAAAGTTGTAAGCCGGTGAAAGATCAATTTTTGTCGTCGTATTTTCTAGTACCTAAGTCAGATGGTACATACAGATTCATTCTAAATTTAAAAAAATTAAACAAAATTATTGCGATAGAACATTTTAAACTAGTGGATACACGTACGGCATTAAAATTGATTTTTCCAGGATATTTTATGGGTGGCATAGATCTGAAAGATGGTTATTCTTTAATCCCTATACATAGAAAGAGCCGTAAGTTTCTAAGGTTTGAATTTTGATGAGAGTGTTTTGTGTTCGTATGTTTACCTTTTGATTGTCAACAAGTCTTTTTGTATTCATCAAGATTATAAAGCCAGTTGTACGAGATCTTAGAAGCCAGGGGTTTATGTCAGTTGTATACTTGGACGATTTTCTATGTATAGATGACAGTTTTCATAAATGTAAGGAGAACATAGATGAAACAAATGGATTATTGAATTACATTGGATTTATCATAAACGATAAGAAAAGTCATGATGATCCATCAACAAGGGAAAGGTTCTTAGGTTTTATTTTGGATTAAGTGAATTACACCACAGAGTTACCGGTAGATAAGAGAGAGAGAATGATAAAATTACTAGATTTAATCATTGGAAAATTAATAGCAGCTTGTCCCGCGATAGAGTATGGTTATTTATATACCAAAAGTTTAGAGAGAGAGAGAAGATTTGTGCACTTATCATTAATGGCTATAATTATAAAGGAAAAATGAAAATTCCTGTTTATATTAAGAATGATTCCGCCTGGTGGAAAAAGAGTTTACGAGAAAATGTGAATAGGATTGAATCTGAAAAGATCGCGACTACGATTTATACAGACGTGTCAAAATCTGGTTGGGGAGCTATAAGAGATGAAGTAAAGGGCACGCACGGTTTTTGGAGAGAATCTCAAAAAAGCTGCATTTTAATATATTGGAACTTCTTACAATCGAATTGCCTTTGAACGACCTAGCATCCGATTTAAGTGATTGTCAAATCTTACTAAAAGTAGACAATACAACGGCAATAGCTTATGTGAATAAGATGGGAGGCGTTAGATATATGAGGTATCATATCATAGCAAAAAGAATATGGCAGTGGGCGGAGGATAGGCATATTTTTTTTAATTAGCTTCATATATTAAATCGAAAGATAACGTCGTGGCTGACGCTTTATTTAGAATAAAAAATGGTGATGGCGAATGGATATTAGCGGGTTTTGCGTTTAGGAGAATTGTTAGAAATTTTGGATCTCCAGAGCTAGATCTATTCGCGAATTGACAAAATACTAAATGCCAAAGATTTGTGTCGTGGTTATCAGAGCCAGAAGCGGTAGATGTGGATGCGTTCACTATGTCTTGGTGAAGTTTAAAATTTTATGCATTTCCTCCGTTTGCCTTGATACTGAGAACACTAGTTAAGATTAAAAGGCTGGCCGAACCAACTATGATGTCCGCTTTTCGGGTCAATGTTAGCATCGAACCTAATAACATTCGATCCAAGTCCTAATTTACTCTTATCTTTATGCAGGTCTAAGCAGCATCCTCTGGCGAATCACTTAAGGTTGATGGCGGGAATTTTACCAGCGGAGCATTCAGCAAACAAGGAATACCTCAGAAAGCAATAGTCATCATGTTAGCGTCTTTAGCAAAGTCAACTGTCAAACAGTACCAAACATCTTTTCGTTTATGGGCTTCTTACTGTAACAGGAATAATTTAGACGCATTTAACCCACAAAATTTCAGACAAAATTTTAATTGACTTCCTAGCAGAATGCTTAATTGACTTCCTAGCAGAATGCTTCAATGAGGGTGCTTCTTAAGGCACGTTGAATTCTCACCGGACATCCATTTCACTGATTACGTCATCCGAAATAGGAAGTAGTAAATTAGTTAGTAGATTTCTAAAAGGAGTTTTTAAACTAAAACCCACAAAACCTAAATATGTTATTGGGTGGGATGTATTGGTAGTTTTAATTGATTTACAAGAATTATATCCGTTGGAAATTTTAACTTTTGTAGAATTAACTCAAAAGACTGCTATGTTACTTGAGCTAACTACGGCTCACAGAGCCCAAACATTGACAATCATAAATATTGAGAATATTCATAAGACGCCAGAGAGACTGATGATAAGTATTACAGATGTAATTAAAACTTATTGGTTATTACTTACAACCGTTATTGGTATTAGCGTTTTTTGTAGAGAAACCGGAATTATGTATCGCGTCGACTGTGTTAAAATACTTAGAAGTATCCGAGAAATGGAGGGGTACAGAGAAAAAGATGTTTATAGCGACGAGAAAACCTTGTAGACCAATAAGCGTACAGACCTTTCGCGGCTGGATAAAATTGGTGTTAAAAACATGTAAGATAGATACATCTTTTACGACACACTCTACAAGGCATGCTTCAACATCTATTGTTAGGGATAAGTGTCAATTTGCAAATGTACTTTTATAATAAGAAAAAAGATGTTTATTTTGTATTATCAAGACTTGAAAATACAGAGCTGCCGAAGCAGCACCGCCGACGATGCTTTCTACTCTAAACGTTGTGACATCTAGCGGGCAACGGGGGCTGACTTCGTTCGAAACTGCTTGATTTCTCATCAGTGCAAGGTGTAGCAGACGATGCCGGCTGGTCTGATGGGCAGCCACCGCGCACTACACCCGTGCAAAATCGTTGCAGCGGGTATTATGGGACCTTTCCCAAAATCTCCACGTGGATTTGAATACCTGCTGATTTTCTTGGATTTGTTCACCAAGTGGATCGAATGCATTCCTATTCGCAAAGGGAATGCGCAAACTATCCAAAGAGAGCTGGAGCAATGCATCTTCCTGCGTTTTGAACGCGCGGTGGCAGAACTCGCCGAGGCAGCCAAGATTGAGCGCTGGCGCTCGCGGTTACAGAAGTTGCAAGACGTGCAATAATCCGCGGCGAAGAACATGTCCGCAGCGCAACAGTAACAGTTGCATTATTATAATGCGTCCCGCCACGATGTACGCTTTGAGGTGCATGATAAGGTTTGGAAGCGGAATCGCGTGTAACAAAAATCTAGGCCTAAAGTGTACTAATTGCGTTGCTGCTAACTCTACGAATACGGCCCACTCCGCGACCGATAATACTAACTGTCCCGTACTCCGAAAACTGATCGACCGTAAAATTTCAACCATCAATTATGGCGGCAGCTAATTCCTTGCTACTGCGTGTTTATCACTTCAATGCTCAATCTGTCGAGCTTCACTTTACAGATATTATTCATATCATTCAGCAACATCGCTTTCACATAATTGCGCTTGGTGAGACCTCATCCTGTCGATAGACTCAGTGCTTGCTCGGGTGTCGTGGCTTTATACGTCGATTCCTCTGACTGCAAAATACTCAGCCAATCAGTGCAGTCGCTCGCTAACGATAAACAGACCCGCTTAAAATCTTATTCTGGGTCGCGTACTGCCCTCAGGATGGCGGATTCTGGTCAGATATTGAGGATGCCCTTATCGATTACAAACCTCTATTAAGAGAACGCATTTTCAACTCTTCAATAGAGTAAAAATACTCCAAAATACAATAAAGAGATATATGGACTTTCGTTTGTGTGATAATTTACTGTATACTAGGGAGGATAGATATGTATAAATCTGACTAATAAAAAAAAGTTTTCTACGCATAAAAAGCTATGTAATATACTGCACGAAACTTTTAGGCTTGTCTACGATATTTTACATGAAAACCATTTAATTAAAATTTGAATCGTGAATATTTGCCCCTCGCTCTGCTGGAAGTATTAGAGCTTCGTGAGATATTCGACGCGTGCCCTGAGTGTAACTCTCAGACCCCGCGCCCACCTCAGCGAGGTGACCGATGACGAGCGACACAGCAGGAGCTGGGGCCCGCGGAAGGCGACAGCCCACACGCAGCATTTGTCAGGCTCAATTCTTGTCTCTCTCGCTCTTCCTCTCTAACTCGCGGTAACCAGGGTTACCAGATGGCGATCTTTTATCCTTTCCACTCACGTGTAAGTGACGTCACATTTTGTGGGAGTAAGTGAGATAAAAAATAGCCATCTGACAACCCTGGCGGCAACTCGGGCCTCCTTCACGCGCCCGCTGACCGCGTATCGCACTTTGTGCGTTTTGTCCCGTACCTCTCTTCGCGTATGAGAATAAACACCACACGGTTTATACCTATTTTCCGCGAGTAATTATTTACGTTACCTCGTTCATCCTTTATCATTATTATTACCATTGATATTGTCTGCATGCAGCGCGCATTATATGGGGTGTGCTAGCCTCGCCATCACATGCTTTATGTAGACACGGATAATTGCTGAGCAGCCGGAGGTTTGTATTCCTGCGATAAATAATTTATCTGTTATAAATAAAATAATGAAAATATATTTCAAATATAACTTATTTTGAATATAATGAGCTCAGGTAGAGGTCCTTAACCTCATTTTATCCCCAGTCATAGCATTTTCCAGAAAATAAGTTTGTCGTCACGTTTCTTTGAGACCATATGATGGATTTTCATGAAACAAAGTGCAAATTGTTCCTAATACATGTAGTTATGGCCCCAAGAGTTGCAATATCAAGGTAATTAAATATAAGTATTTTTTTCATGGCGAAAACTAATTTTTTTGCAATAATTTTTTCCATTTTTTGGAATTTTTAGGGTTTTTGCCATGAAAAAAATACTTATACATAAATTCCTTAAAATTGTAAATCTCATGGCCATAACTACATAATTGAGGAACAATTTTTACTGTAGCCTATGAAAATCTATCAAGGATATCAAAGAAAAGTGACGATAAAGTTTAAATTTTAATGTTTTCAGAAATAAGGCTTTAAAGATAAATACCATCAAAGTTAAAAAGTCATTAGCCATCAGGTCTCCCATTTCTTCTTCTTCTTGTAACTCAATTTCCTATACCTCAGACTTGTACTCATATGAAATGGTTTTAATATAAGCTCTAACTTTCAATGCCTTCATATATAATCTTATTCTAGCAGCGTCCGGTCCACTAAAAGTTACTGCTAACAATTTGTCATTCATTTCTAGTTTTAATCCATCCACTCTTGAGTTACTTTTTAAAACATCATACTGAGTTATATAATTATTTGTAATACTTACATAAATGTGGAATATGCAGCAGTTCATATGAAATATGAAAGCTCAATTGAAACTTAAGAAGCTAAGATCAGCCTGGCCAAAAGTATACTTCAAAGTTGATAAAAACATTTTTTTCATCATCACTTCATTATACGTATTATCCACACATATATCTTGCATTCAAGCCTTTATTATATATTACTTGTGTGCTAAAAAGCCTTTTTGCTTTTATGTCCAGATGCGTCTCGATACTCATTGTACTGTGAACTGTACTGTAACTCTTGTACGGTGAATTGTACTGTAACTCTTGTACTGTGAATTGTACTGTAACTCTTCTGAATTATTGAATAATATCCTATACTGAGCAAAACTCAATAATCTCACTTTCATCTTTCTTATAAAATTGATATATTTTGATTCATTCGATCAGAATTATCACTGCATTTTTCTTCACACATTTAACTAAATCTTGACAATTCATGATTGTGGTTTAAATTTCTCTATTTAATTTTCATATAGTATAATCCTGTCTTGAATTCAAGCACTTTTCAAATTTCAACAAAATGGTCACTACACGCTTATATTAAACTTGTATTATTATTCAACTTGTAATAACTGTTCAGAAATACCTTTACATATAATATCACACATTCAATTTTTACTTCTTGATTCACCTACAAATAATTTCGAATATTAAAGCAATAAGAGAAAAACCATGCATGACAACAAACTCTACTGAAATCACATGGTTAATGGTTATGTTTATATGGGCTGTGTTTACACTGGTATCAGTTGACAAGCTGTATATGTATACAAAGGATTAAAAGGAAGTATTAATACAGTAAATTGCTGTCCAATTTTCGACTATCAGATGGTCACGTTACGAGAACAGATATGTAAAATGGTTACAAAATAATACCATTGAGTTTCAAATTACACAATAAAGGGCCGAATCCATCTCATATCAGGTGGTCCGCGTATGCCTATGTCACCGATCATTTTGGGATAAAAGTATTCATGTTCTTCTCCAAAAATTATTTGACACGTATTTTTTTATTTTTT
>JAPYZP010003990.1:0-10767 GCA_030522985.1 Torymus sinensis
AAAAAAAAAAATAAATAGATCGTCACAGGCGCATTTTTCGGAAAAATGGATCCCATATTCTGAAAGATCAGTCAATTCTACGTCGAAAACACTATTTTTTAAATTTGTTACAGCTTTTTTTATCAGAAAGTATAGCCGTTGAAAACCGTGATGAAAAAATGTCATTTTGGGACTTAATGGGTTAAACATAGGAGAAGCCATAGCTCTTTCAACTCGGTTGAGGACTAAGCAATTTGCTTTATCTCAACTACATATTTAAGAAGAATTATAACGATACCGAACGAAAATATATGTTTACGCAATACGTATACTGATCTATAATTGCATTCAACAAATTAAGTAACTATCTAGGATTCCACTGCCTGGGGGTCACGGGTTTTGTTAAAACTTTAGAATATGTTATAGGATGTCAAAATATGAAGGACGCCGAAAAACATAATTTATGAACGATTGAACTGTATTTAAAGAAAACGCTAAAAATCCCCCTTTTTTCCAACTATAATTATTTTGCCTAGATAGATCCCGTATACAATTTGAATTGCACAAGATAAAAATAGTGAAACCAAGCTATCATTTTCTTTTTTTACAATTCATAAATATGGATTTCCAAGAAAGTTATTCCAAGAGTGTCGAATTGAGCAACAACAAAAAATGTACTGGAAAATCTGTAGCTCGATTTGATGTATTTTTTCTTGCATTTTTTGTTTCTTAATTTCAAACTCGAATAACTTTGTTGGAAATCCATGTTTTTTATTTTTAAAAAATGCTAATAATAGTTTGTTTCTTTACTTTTACGTTATGTATTTAAAATTTTACATGGGAAATACAGTCGGTCGAAAAAAAAAGTAATTGAAGAAAAAACTTATTTGACTCGTTCTTATTTCAAAGGTACATACAACATTACGAGTCGTTTCAGATACTTATGAAGTTTTTTTTTGTCAAAATTAAATTATTAAAACTATGCATGAAACTTATTAGATATATCGACTTTTCCTAACGAAACTGTCGTATCTCAGGGTTTCATTCTAAAAGATTGTATCTGAAGTCATGATAAAGTGCGGACTAAGGTAAATCTGTGCGCGAAACACTTGCATCTTGCAAGTTAACTTTAATCAGAAATATGAAAACTACTAATTCTGGTACACGGTATTGTTTATTTTTTATTATTAAATAAAATAAAACTAGGATCATTTTGTGGCTGTAGTATAAGAGGGAAACACCCCGATTAATTAATTGAATAGTAATTAGATGCATGAACGTAAAAAAGTCATTTCATAAGATTTAATAATAATATTGTCGAAGGTTTTATTTAGTACACAAACGATCAGTCAAAATAACGAAAATGAGAAGAAAGCGATTTCCAAAGCTATTTTAATCGAGTAACTGCGAATAACTGCACGAGAAATAAAAGACGTATTAACGGAAAAGTGACTCTATATAAAATGGATCGACATATTTTGATTTTACATTACTTTGCATAACAAAACCTAGCCATAGCACTGTCTGCGAAGACTGCGTATTACCTGTCGGTATTGCTGGGACTTGATGCAAGACTGGTTCCTGTCCAGGTAAATTTTCCGCAGGCTGTGCCACAGCAGGGGTTGCTTCGTTATCAGCGATGATTGGGGCAAGCTGATCCAATTCAATTGCGGCAGGCTGATCCAACTCAATTGCAGCAGGCTGATCCAAGCCAATTACGACAGACTGATCCAATTCGATTGCGGGAAGTTGATCTAATTCAATTGGGACAGGCTGATCGAAGTCAATTGCGACAGGCTTATCCAACTCGATTAGGGCAGGTTGATTAATTGGAGCATTTTCGGCATGTTGCCTCCTGGCAAAGGGCAGCCTCCTTCGCCTACATCGCCTAGTCCGCCTGACAGGAACATGAGGTCGCTGTGCAAAATCTATAATTGATAAACATATTTTATAGTTATATTTATATTGAACATCTCGGAATTCAGATATTATAACTTTAAAATTATTTTTAAAGAATACTTACTTTTAGCTGCTTCCTCTTGAATAGCAACTGCTTTCTCTTGAACATCCACGGCTTCCTCTTGAAGAACGTGAACTAAAATGACAGAAACAAATAAATACCTAATGTTATTTTTTAAACATATTATTAAAGAAGTTTTATCATTGCCTGGCTCCTCATCTTCTACTTCAATGCGCTCCTCTTGGAGCAGACGGGTCTGAATTTGAATCCGCTCATTAACCTGGAAAGCTGCAATAATGTGGCAATCGAACTCGGGATCGACACCTAAATAAACCATAAGAAATAATAAGAAGCTAATAAAATTGTAAGATAAACTATTGTAAATACAAAAAATTTGTTAAATTTTTAATTTTCTAATTTACGGGCATTGAGAATTTGTTAATTAAAATTTTATTAAACAATAATTTTTATTAAATCATAATGCAAGTAAATTACTTTAAATAAGGAGACCTAACCATCACACAATCCGTTACTATATAGGGCATAGTAATTTAATTAATAAATACAAGTTATTTTCAATCTAATACTCTATATCGATTCAATACAATATTTCAATTTGGCCTATGTATTATAATAAGCTGTACCTTAAGTGAAAATACCAACCTCGGTTATTAAGAACCATCTGTTCTTGAAAGCTATTCTCGAGACCCAAGATCTCAGCAAGTGCTTTATCGGTGAGCATTTCTCTTTTTCGTACTAAATAGGTTGGTCCAATCAAGTTTACCCATATCACCAAAAAACGTTGGGTGTTATGTCACGTAGAAAAAGCAACCTCCGTGCTGTAAAATTGAGAAAAAAATTGTTAGCACATTTCATTTTTAAAAGATTATTCATTTCATATCAAGATATTACTTTTTTGTAGCATCTGGCTGCGATAAACGCATTCATACCGTGGTTGTCTTCGTATGACACGCCCTGTTTCTAATGCAGTTACATCCTTCCAATTTTGTTGCATGAGATGTTTCAACTTACCTAGAAAAAATTTAAGTCATATAAAACATATTCTTTATTATATTATATTACTAATATTTATAAAATTATTATAATAGTAAAAATTCGTATTTATAATTACTTACATAGAAAATCCCAGGGGGTTGGATGAACACCTAGCCGATGCAACAAGCGACTGTGATAGCCTTCAATTTTGTTATTGGCCCTGTTCGCTAGACCAAAAACTGAAAAACCAACAGGTTTTACTTTTCTTATCCAAAAGTTTAAATAATCGTTAATAAGATTAGAGTCTTCGCCTTGTATATCCCAATATGCTCCTACAGAGATCATCAAATGTTTGCACTATTACGTCCTCCGGTAAAAAGGCTAGAGCTAATGATTTTCTTACAAAAAGATTTGCATCTGCGTTGGTAATCACAAAATTTGCAATTTGAAGATCCTTGCATTTACCAAGTATTGCCTGAAATAAAAATAATATTCAATATTATTTAAGAATATTAATTTAATTCCTGTAACTAAAGTATTTCAAAATATTAACAGAAAAATGTAATATGAATATGAAAAATTCAGGTCTACATGTAAAACTTAGTTTACCTTGCAGTAATGGAAATGACATCCTGCAACGAAAACCTCATTGAAAATGTTTTTAACAGCATTTCGGAGAGCAAATTCAAAATCAACCATAATCAACTCAAAGCGAGTATGTGGCATTACCCTCTGATTAGATAATAATTACGTGGCCGTGGAAAATGCCCATCAAAGTGGTCAGCTGGTAGACACCATTCATATTGGGAGTCGTCTGAAAAGTTTGATCAATAAAATAGTGATCAATCAAAACAATCAATAGAATAGTGCACGATGTTCATTTCGACGTAATTTAAAAATTGTTGGTCCCAAAGAAACAAATGTATATCATTATGTTCATCTCTTAATAAAGTGGATTGCAGCTGCCCGCTGTGATATTGCAATATCAGCTCGTTTGCAGTGTCAGCCAATTGTAAATAAAAGTCGGACAGTGTGTCCGGCTGACGAGGATATATTGCCCGTCTCCAGACTTACATAGATGCCCGAATGTTGCTGAATGGTACTAGCGCCGCGCCATCAGAGTAACTCAAAAAAAAAAAATAAACTTATAGAATATAGAAATATATAGTTATAGAAAAAAAAAACAATTTTAAATTGCTTTGATAATAGACCACTTAAATTAGAGCCATAATGTCGTACAAATTTTGTAGGCGATAATACTGCCTACGAAGTTCAGTTCTTATTGCATATCTAAATTGTGCCACGACAATCGCATCATGGTTAGGGATGCAATCAGCTCTATGCTCATGTACTTTGCTCATGACTTTGGCAGTTCCGAAGCAAAACACCACATTCTTGCATTTTAAGTACCTATAGTACAAAATAGTTGTAAATAATAATTATATGTATTAAAACAAAGAAAAAAATTTTTTAGAAAAACAAATAGCGCACTTTAGAAAAATAATATTGATTTCAATTGTTTGGCAGACAGTTAATCCCTTTAAATTAATACAAGAAAGTATATTTTATTGTAATAAGCTACAAAGATATTTTAATATAATTACAAGAATAATTGTCACTGATGAAAACTCTTTTTCCAAATACCACCATGAGTAAAACCTCAGCATTGACGTTATGTGTTGGTTTGCGCGCACGTTGTAGAAGACCGAATGTACATGAGAAGTGCCGCGCTGCGTTGTGCCTATATATTCGCAGTGTAGTGCCGCGCCCGCACTATGCTTGCTCCATTCTGTACAGATGAACAACTACGAACAGCTACGGCGGCACGGCCTACGTCGCACGAAAAAGGCTTATGTCCGATGTCTTTTGACAGGCTATGGTATACCGAGTAACGTAACAATCGTGGCCAGTATCCTCTCGGAATTTAATTTATCAAAGCCATAGAATAATATTTCATGAAATAGTAGAAATAAAAAATAGCGTACTAGATTTTTAACAACTTTAACTAACAATAACCGGAAATTTTGATGATTTAAAAGAAAAAAATTAATATTGTGAATAACTAAAATAATAAAATAAAAAACTACAACGTTTTTCAATATAAATATGTATCATAATTACGTTTGTAGCTTATTTTATTTTACTTTATTTTTATTTTAGATATATTTACGGGTATAAACCCTTAATACATGATTTTAAAAGAACATTTTTTACAGTCGTTTTAATAGAAATGTAATAATAGCGGCTTAACAATATTTTCGAATCTCGATATTGAAGTAATTTCAGATATATTAATTCTCAATGAATTCCAATTTCTACGCAATCTAAAAGTTGGACAGTTAAAAGTAGATGCAAGCACACAATTTTCTTCTTTGAATTCTCTAAAGTGCCTAACTGAGTAGAGATGCACTCTTAATATAAATAAATCTGCTAGGGCCGGGTGTTTAAAATTAGAGGTTAAAAATGTGTACATAGAAACCGCCTCATTGAAACAATGAGTAGTTTTGATTGAAAATAAACCAACTTGTTTCGATATCGAACTATAATTATGGTCAAATCTACTCATTGGAACAAAGAATTTATAAGATAAATGTTGCAAGAACTTATGTTGAACCGATTCAAGTAGAGTCGTAAGATATCCCAGATAGGGAGATCAGATTAAAGACCCGTATAATAAATTAGGCAAGACTAAACTTCTATATAACGTTATTAAAGACGACGCCTTCTTGAACGGTTTTGTATTCCTAAATATAAAACATAGCATTTTAAATGCTTTTGAAGTAGCCATCTCAACATGTTTGCAGAATGATAATTGCTCATTGAAGATAACTCCAAGATCCTTAATGAAATTAACTCTATTTAGGTTAAGATTATCAATTAATTAATCATAAGAAATACAAGAAGAGCCTCTGTAAAAAGATATTATTTTGCATTTGGCTATTCAACTCTAACTCATTTTGAGATGACCACTTGGCTACTTGTAAACATTGAGCATCTTGGCTACTTGTAAACATTGAGCATCTTTGTCTGAGGTTATTTTAGTAAACAATTTTAAGTCGTCAGCATATGATAAAAATTTACAGTCTTTCAAGGCACTTGAGATATCATTTATAAAAGAAATAAAAAGAATCGGTCCTATGTGTGAGCCCTGTATATGCAAAAATTACAAAAATAAATGCTATTGGTATACTTAGAATAGTGGCGATGGCGCCTCTGTGATTCTTGGTATACGACGCCGCCAGTCTACATGGTTATAGTACCAAGAACACTAGTCGTATTTTCATTTGTAAAATCTTATGTTACTTCACATATATGATGTATGACATATTTATACAAAACTATGTAAATGTACAAAAAGCACTTACTTTTTGTGGTAATATACCAAATAGAATTTTTATAAATTTACCGATATTTTTCCTGTTACTACTATTCTATTTACTATTACAAATAACCAGGTTTTACGATGATTTTTGTAAAAAAATATTTCCCAAACATGCATTCGACAAAGTAATTTTTTACCCCTGATAATTAACAATGATAACAAAAATTGTGTACTTACACGCATCCCTCAGTTCTGGGACTTGTGAGGTACGTTCTTCCATCTTTAATCCTTTGATAGAGCGGAATCATTGTTGTTGTTTACTTGCTCGTCTTTCTTTCAACGACCAACTTTGATGTTCGTTTCTAAGTCGATGTGTACCAGCGATAATGATCCGGGATGCGTTAATCAATTGCCATCCGCGACGACCGAGGAGAGAATGAGGTAAGGACGCGAAACGCGGCGGATTGATACAGAATTACAAGCTTTAGCAAACCTTACCGCTTCTGATTCCTGACCTAGACTCCCCCAGAGGCAGGATATACGTATTTCGGAATGCGGCAATTAATCAGGTAACAATTATCATACAATGAACTCTCTAATATTTATAATATCGCTAGCTTAGAGGTACTCGCGGGATATCTTTCCTATTCGGCAAATTAAGTCAGTCTTAAGGACGCGCGGTGCGGTTGACGGTTCTGCTTGGCTATCCACGTCCTTCCTTCACGGCGGCCAGGAGAAGAATCGTCGAGAGCGTCGTCGTCTCGCCCGCCGATGCCCCGCGACGTCGTAGTGTAGTCGTCGCTGATCGGTTGGAAGTCGATCACCTCAGCCGAAAGGACGAGTCGAAATCCGTGGTTGTTGTCTTTCTCTCTCGCTCTCCTAGGATAAGTCGCAGTGAATTCTTTCGTTCCTGTCGAAATAGAATTTTCCATCAAGTTCGAGGCAGAGAAAGTTATGTAAGAATTCTAGAAACGACTAGGCATTTTTATGAAAACGTGCAGATGCCAAGGCATCTTCATTGCACGATTAATTTATGCATTTTAAGGGACGAGGGAGATTAAATAAACGCGAAGTTACTAGAATATATTAACTCGCTAAGGCAACCAAATAAATACGTAGCTTCAGCAGATGGTCCTAGCTGGAGGCGATGATCTTTAATGGATGTTGGATGCTGCGCCTTGGCGAGGGCGAGACGGCAGGCGATGAGACGACGGACGCTGAGGGCCGACGGAAAGGCTGGTAGCTGAAAAGTACGTCGTCGCGCTTTTCGCATAATTTTTGCTGCATGAAAACAAAAATAAGCAAAGAATACAAATTACGAGTGACCCTGACGCTTAGGTGAAGGCTTCTCCCCCTGGCAGCCAAATAGAGGGAATTTCATTTAACAAATCCGCTCTCCGTAGAGCGATAGTGACGTGGAAAAATCCGCCACGTTACAGTGTATATCAAGTTTGCGACGACCTGACACCTTCGATTCCATCTATAGTCTGTACCAATATCGGTGCAAAGTCGGGCTACGAATTATGACCTTTCAATATCAACAGAAGAAAAAATAAAATAGAGTATAGCAGAACATCAAGAGGGAGATAACTATTAATAAATTAGAGCTGATACGTTGTAAAGGATTTTTCTGCAAATTGTGGAGCAAGAGAAAGAAAGAAGGAGTGTAGCTCATCGATGTCAAATATAAACAAATGTAGAAAAAATAAAATAAATTGAATGATCAGAAGAAATAGTTATATGGAAGTACTGTATCATAGTGCTACAGTCGCTCCATATTTAGCGTAATCTGCTAGTCATAAAGCAATTCGACGAATTTCAACGGCTGCATAATCAAATATTAGAAAGAAACATGTGGAATATAGTGTATTGGCAAGTTATCTAAAGTTTGGTCTACAGTTAATAAAATAGATGTTTTTGATATTCTACTATCAAGAATATGTTTTGTATAAAATAAACTATTTTGTACATAATGAAGTGATCTGGATCTAGAAATAGTCCTTATACATAGTGGTAAAAATTGTTCAATATTACTAATGCGAAAATGAACTTCATCTAACACTTTTCATCTTGGTCCAAGTATTAAAATCACTATAGCACTATAATAGTACATTATGACACTGGTGTGGAAAGTGATCACTCGCTTCGCTTGTATGAAAAAAGTCTCATACGATAGAAATAATCTTATGCACTAGTTTCATACAGTAATTTATACCACGAACCACACCACCAGTCTCTCTTGTGCGTTATCCCTAAAACAACAACTCCGAAACAGAAATTAGATATGGATTTTTGAACAATAAATCACAGGAAAAATACTTACTATACCAAGCATCATTTTTGGAAATGCATGTACAGATGAGTAGTTCAACACATCTCCAACGATGGAAGCTACTCATTCAACCATCATTTACCTGTTGGAACTGCTGTAATGAATACATAACCGGCAGTGTAAGCGGCACAAACAGGCTATATTAAAGAATCTACCACATCAGTCCTAACAGTAGAATGTAGTCCATAACAGGAAAAAAGTGCAATGGAATGATACTTATGGTTTAAAAATACTGCCCAGGGCTGTATATATTAAGCTGACAAAACACAGTCTATCATTAGTGCATACTCATTAAAGAATTAAAATCAGAAACTAGTACTTTCATAAATACAGCAGCATGAAGGAAGTTGCATTAGTAGAGATTGACATGGATATTGAAGCCTATTTTTTCTATGTATTATTGATTTAAAATTCTCAGATGTTCTGTTTTTTTTTTATTTGTAAGTAGGTCAGATTTGAAAATATAATCTTTTATTCTTAAGCTTTTGTTCAAGTGGAGATGGTATATTTTCTCTCACTCTAAAACTGAAAAAATAATAATAACTTTAACAATTAAAAATATTACTTATGTCGACTGTAATTTACTATTCACTGATAAGAATTTTTTCATCGGTCTTACAGTCTTGAAATTAAATTAATTAATATTAATGGCAGTCAGATTGCCCTTGTTTATAATCACACCCGCAGAATCTGAAATAAAAACTTAATTAAAACCTGCAAAAAATATTGTTAGCAAAGGAGAAAGGCAAAAAAGAGGAACAGACTTGAAAGTATTCACATTCTACGAAATCGGAATAATGTAAATTTAATGGTAGAGTCAAGTAAATTAGATAACATGTATCATTCTTTATTAATTTAAGTTAAAATGGGAAGTTAGAGGGGGGAAGGTGGATAGTGGTGGGGATAAAAGGAAAGAAGAAGGGTATGGGTACATAGGTAAGGAGGTGTATCGCGGGTTTCATTTCCGTCCCAGAGGAGGTGCCCAAGCGGGCTCGAAACGTTGGGCAATTGAGTGGTGGGTGGCAGTCAGATTGTCCTTTGCTAACGATAACATTTTTTCAGGTTTTAATTAAGTTTTTATTTCAGATTCTGCGGGGGTGATTATAAACAAGGGCAATCTGACTGCCATTAATATTAATTAAGCGGCACAATTGTACAAACATACTAACAGCAGAAATAGTGACATCGTGGATACAAAATTATTTCATATCCATAACAGGAAAAAAGTACAATGGAATGATACATAAGGTTTGAAAATACTGGCCAGGGCTGTACTCATTCAAGAACTAAAGTGGAAAATTATCTTTACCTTGATAAACACTTGAACAAAAAAGGACTGCATTCCATAACAGAAAGAGCTTTAATTAAAAGTCCTTGTTAATGATCGTGTTGAAACACGGCAAAATAACCTATGGTTTACCTTGGTGGTTCTGTTTCAGTTTGAGGCACTCTCGCGCGTAGTGACCCCTCTCCTGGCAAACGTAGCATTTCACGTTCTTCTTGGGCTTACGTAACTTTGTATTTTTCTTCTTCGATGAGTTGAAACCACCACCTATCGTGACCTTGCTCATAGCTGCTGCTAAGGCTATCGACGCGTCGCTCTCTTTATCCATGTAAGCTTCCTCCTCCGCGAGGCGTTGTTGTAGATACTCTAATGTCTGTCGCGCCGGCTCGACGCTGCTCCAGGCCGAGCGGAAATGTCGAAACTTGTGAGGGAGACTCGAAATGATTTTCGACATGATTAGTACGTCCGGAATATTGGTGCCAAGATCATTGAGCTGGCTTGCCAAATTTTGCACTTTGGAGATGTGTTGCTGAACTGAGTCGGTTGACTCCATTTTATACCCATGAAAGCCTTCGCTCAGCAACACCTGGTGGTTTGCTGACTTTTGCAAGTGAATCACTGTCAGCTTGTCCCACATCTCTTTCGACGAAGTGCAAGTTAGCAGGTGTACCATCTGCTCTGGCTCCATGGCTGTCAACATCAAATGCGTGGCCTGGGCGTCTTCTTTGATCCATGCCTTGATTTTTAGGCGGGCAGCTTCTTGCGCTGCTTCATTTGCACCTACTCGTGCTTCCTCCGGCCGTCGCTTGTCTCCTGTAACTACATCCAGTAGATCGTGTGCTATTAAAGCCGTGGTGATCTGGAATTTCCATTGCATGAAATTCTTCCCGTCG
>JAPYZP010003991.1:0-11065 GCA_030522985.1 Torymus sinensis
GAAATGCGTTTAATTTAAGGTGATGTCTACCTCATGTAGCCTTTCTCTACTCGTCTCCTATTTCTACTTAAGACGATTCACAGACAATTTAGAAACTTTGTATCTGCAATTGTTTCTTTTCTCTCTATGTATACGTATCCTCTATCCTAACTGTAGGTTTAAGAACAAGTTTACTTTATAAGTAAATGAAGCTTCCTATGATAAACTATTATACTTATTATCATATCCAAAAGACCGAGGCTTTCTAAAAACTTTCTGTACCCCTCATATACATCAACCTTACCGTGCCCAGAGCCAGCTTTCAGTGCATATATGAACGGAAAGAGGCATAAGATAATCCACGAGCGTAATCCTCTTTCTGGCACGCAGATATCTCCCTCTCCCTCATTACACCTCGGCGAAAAAATTGATAATAACAGATATAATATACGCCGCGGCACCTCCGCATCATCGCACTCGCGCGAAATATCAGGCCTTCGCTCTCGCCGCTCGCACGCATTCTCGCACATCCATCCATTACGGCGCGCGCGCTCTCTGACCTCACCGCCGCGCTCGCGAGCGTATAATCAACGCCCACGCGTTTCGCATGGGTAATAGCCGCGCGAATTGCGAAAAAAAGTCCTCTCTCTCTCTCTCTCGCCTGCATACGTATGGATGTCAAAGGCGAGTGTAACCTGTCTCTAGATTGGCTGACGCGTGGCTCGAACGTTAGGCATGAGCCAATGGGCGTTGGCGTTGCTCGTCCGGCCAGCGAGCGCCGTCACGTGAGTCGAAGCCGCCGTGGTCGGAGCGCGCGCAGAGAGGAAGCAAAACAAACAGCAGCTGGTCGACCGGGTGAGAGTGGGAGGGATGGGAGAGGGAGACGGAGGGAGTCGGTCAGGTGGGTTCCCGCGGTTATCAGCTGTTTTTTTTAATGCCGGCGCGCGAATTCCAAATCGCGAGAGCATTGATTGGGTTGGTGTTGTGTATAGCGTAACGCGAGGCTCTTGTTTACGTGAAATTTATCCCGCTGGTATTCACGTGGGATTCTATTGTGGAAAATAGATAATTTTATTATGTGAATGCGCTGAGCGTTGTTGTTCATTTTAGTATTAGAAAAGATATATTTAGTTCGATGAAATGACCCACAGAAAAAAAGTCGTTTTTACTCCGAAATTTATATGAAATTATTCTTTTTTTTTGTAAATAATATCAAGGTTCTGTGTTCTCATCTTTATTTAAATTAGAATAACTTTTTTTTCCTAAATGATATTCAAACATCTAATATTCACTTTACTTTAAAGAAAATTAAAATAAATGAAATGAAGACATTGATTTTTTAAGATAAAATTGTATTCTTCAATTGCCAGCATTAAGTTATAATATAAAATTATACAACACAAATAATTAATCTTTCATAGACCAACATAAAATTATTTACATATACGTAACTTCATCGACTCCTAAAAGACATAAAGCATTTCGTAAAATAATGCGCAGAGCTTTCAAGATATATATTCTTTCGGTCGTATTGTCAAAGATAGTCTTCTGCATTTTATCAGATCCCGTCTGAAATATAATGTTGAAAATATAATATTGTACTGATGTTCTTTAGAAAAATTATGTGCTAAAAAACTTACAAGTATGACTGGATGACTCTCATAATACTTGGTAAAATCTTTACACAAATTGTAACAAAATTGCCATAGAATCGGAATATTAATTATAAGCTTTGGATTATCGTAAAGCGTGTTCTCTAAAGTATCTGGAAACTCGATTATGTAATCAAAAATCATGTGCCACGATGCCTGTAACATTAATTTTGAATCATTCATTTGTTAGACTTCCAGGGCGAATTCACACACTTACAACATCTCCAGATTTTTCGAGACACGTCAGATCCTGAAGATCAGGTATTCGAGGATACTCATCCCTTACTACTAATCGAGCATACTTATCTAAAATCGACGTAATTCGAACGTTCGTATGCAAGACATACACGGCTTCTAGAAACCAATCAAATATAAAAATTTTCAAACGATTAAATCTAACCATTTTAAAGATCAAGAAAGCCTAGATCTACCTGTTGTAGACTCATCCAAAATCGGACTTGCTTCGAGCAACACCGGCTCGTAGTAATCTATTGCTAACAATTCGTGATTCACAGCAGCATTCGCGTACGTTTCAATATCTCTGTCAACGTTGTTCACGTCGACGTAGATCTCATGACATCTCTGATCGAAAGTCTCCCTGATCTTCTTGACCTTATAGTTCAAGTACTTATCCTGCGGCAGGCCAATCTCCATCATCCGCGTCACATTGTTCAGGACTTTACCACACCTGATTATCTCATATTTGAAATCCAGATCTTTCTCTAGCAGCAACTCGTTTGTACTCAGCATGCAATGTTTATAAGATTCTCCTTTGCTGCTCTTGAATCCTTGGGACCTTAGCAGGTTTCTGATGACCTGCTTGAGTAGATGCAACCTTAGGTTTGTTATCTCGGACTCGTTGTTTGGATCAACTGTTAGCTGGAATCTTTTATTTAGACAAGGCTTGTGCCCATAGTAGATTCCCTCGGCCAAGACAGACTTGATCACGAAGAGAGACAGACGCGTGGCGTGGAAGACCAGAACGACCGTATCGTTGGTCAATAAGGTGAACTCAAATAGCGTAGATATTGACGAGGAATCCGTATGGTACGTGTCGCTGTAATTTTTCACGAGCTGAATCAACAGTTAGCATAGTAGATAATCCAATGAATATTTCCTTTTTACATCCATAAAGTACCCACATGCACTTACCTCACGTTTGAAAGCGCTGAGAATACTATCCACATCCCAGGTTTCGGACTTTGGGTTATCAAGTTCTTTGTTTTTGTAGTAGGTCAAGATGTCCTCAACATTGTCAATCTCTTCAGGCTCTGGTTCGATGCAGTTCCTCCAAGCATCAATCTTGTAAGGAAAAGACAGATCACCGGTACAACCGTGCATGTGTCGGTTATGGATCCTGATGATTGGCGGTCGAGACGCACGACTGTCAGTCAGCATAAAAAACATTAGCTCTCTGAGTCTGTTCGGCGAAATCCACATTTTCTTTGATAATTTTGTTTTTGTTTACTGTTGTCGATACGTGTGCTGCCGGTACTGGAAGATCTGAGCGATATCTGGTCAACTACTTTCAATTCAATAACTTGAACTATACGTAATGAGTAGTCTTCCTTTTTCTTTCCTTTCTACCCACTAGAACGTCGAAGTAAGGAGGAGAAGGAGAGGAGTCTCAATCAACAATTTCAATGTTTGTCCTGGAACACATAGGATTTTCAAATACTTCAATTTTGTGTCCATGGCTTAAGTCACTAGTGGCATCTGCCGGAAGACATAGCCAATCAAAGTAGAAGGAAAAGTAATAAGTAGTGTTGTAAATTTGTATTTGTAAACAAATCAGTGTGAGTGTTTCTCTATTTCACTCTATATAACTCTATATTATTCGCGATATAAAATAAAATTGATGCTCTACTCGCTTTATTAGGGAGTTTTAAACGGAATGAAATTTACTCGTCGCAAACTCGCAACTTACAAAAAACAAAATTACGATTACCATAGTAACGCTTATCGAATTAGTATGAAATTTTCGCTACCTATTTACCTTCGTGCCGTGCAGGTCTTCTCTTTTATCGACTCCTGATTAAATCGGTGGCGAGATAAATAGGGTAAGTTTATCAGTTACTGTGCCCTTAGATATTTTTCATTTATAGTGGCGTATAATCATATTTAACCAGACATATATAAATGTTTATATAATATTTGATTCATGCTTTTTAGTGTTAAACACATAATTTGATTTATTTATTCTTATAATATATTTAAAATAATATGTTAAATTACTCATCGCGATTTGTATGAACTTCTTATCGAAATACTTAAGAATAAGCCTACATAAAAGTAATTGAAAAATGACAAAAAGAACATTTTTCATAATCAAAAAATACACTTATTGTTTATAAAAGTCATACAGATGACAAAAAACAATAAAAAAAATGGTTTTGTTCAATATTATTGTTTAATTTAATGTAATCCAGTAACTAAAATAAATTTTCGGCATGTTTCTATTACTGTGCACGGTAAGTGGACAAGTTTTCATGAATGCATTTAGTTACTGTGCTCGCTCGCGTAGGGTGATTTAAGCTTTATTAAAAGTAATAGCCAATCGCATCATACGATTGATATTATTTATATTAAATAAATACATATTTTATTTAATTAATATGGTGTAATTAATTCCTTCTTGACTACTGTTTATTATTACAACAATTAGCACTAAGTCACATAGGGTTACATGCAGTGTCCAGAATCTAAGGCACAGTAACTGATAAATAAAAAACTGGACACTAACTGACACACAGTAGCTAAGTTAGAAGATACAGTAACTGATGCAAAGGCTTATGCTATTATTTTATTAATTATTTAATATTTATCACATAATAATGTATTATAAACATGTTTATTCTGCTCAAAGAATATATAACTATCATATAAAGGTCTTGAGAGGATCAAAAATTAAAAAATTAAAAAATTAGTTACTCAAATACTATGGACACTACCTTAATGGGCACAGTAACTGACACACTTACCCTACGGCCTTATAAAGTCCTTTTTGTTTATGTGCACGCGGCTTATGCGAACAATTGTGTATTATAGAATAATGAGGACTATTATATCTTATACATCAAGTTATATTGATAAATAGAATTCGAATTTCGTGAATTTTAAATATATAGGTACCGTAGATATCATAAATAAATTAAATAGCAAAGCAACGTGTATATTCGTCAATATAAAAGTAGAAGCCATTGTGGTTTCATTACCTTTTTAGAATTTAATAAGTCATATAATAGAATAATGTGTATCATATTAAAACTTAATATGACAAAAATTTAATTGCATGTAAGAAAAAAACAAATTATTTAACAAAGTAGCGAAAAAAATTTTATTTTAAAATTATAAAATTTCACCTTTAATATTATATTTTTCAATTTCAATATTTTAGATTATTAGGCATGATTATTACTTTAATAAATATTGTTGGATAAAAGAGAACGATATGAGAAATATAAAAATATATTTCTTTTTTTAAAATGTCACAATCTAGGTAGAGATAAAATGCATGAATTATACTTTTTATAAAATGCAAAAGTGAATGAAATAAGGCATGTTGTCATTAACACTGGTACACGATTTCTTGCAATTCCAACAGGGTGAATGCTTTCTTCAAAACAGTACGCAGTGCTGTGAATATGTATACTTTTTCCATCGCCTCAGCAACACTAACATTCACTTCATTTTTATTCTGAAACATTGCCCAAATGCGTTATAAGAATTTTGCAATAATTTCTTACAATATATTGGAAATAGTAGAAATATTTACCGTTAAGATCTTCTCGCGAATAAAATATTTATTTAAATCTTGGCATAAATTAATTGTAAATGTCCATATTAATTGAATATTAACTTCGAGCTTTGTTTGAGCTGAAACCGAGAAATCCGTGATATCTGGAAATCTTACTATGTAATTGTAAATAAGATACCATGTTGGCTGTAATAAAGAAAAATGAGATATTTAATATCCAACGTTCTCGACAATGTAAATATTAAAAAAGTATTTAATACTCACGATATGTTTAGCGCAGTTAAAAGTCATCACGCTCGTAAGTGACATTAGCTGTGCAAACCCTGCGCTGACAAATTTCGAGTATATATCTATAGTCATTGCCAATCTAGCATTAGTGTATAAACAAAAAGATGCTTCTGCAAATCGTAAAAGTAAACACATGTATTTATAAATAGATAACAAAAAAAAAATCATAAAATATTACAAATCAGATATAAATATGCACTCCCAAAGTCCTAAAAACCGGGTCTTTACTTCAAACCAATAAGACTATGACAACGTCGTTTCAAATACCTTTAATATGGTCATTCTCTGCCCCCGTCCTTATAACAACCTCGTGATCAAATTTCTCACTCAGCAGCTCGCGATACATCGCTGCGAAAGCTATCTTCACGAAATCCGCCTCAGCGCTCATTAAATTTATGTACATAGCGGGCCACTTCTGCTCCCACAGACTTCTGACTCGATTTGTCACACTTATCACGTAGTCGGCCTGGCTCAGATTCGTCAGTTTTGAGTTGAAAGCACGACAGGCGGCGCCGCACACGTACGGCTTGAAGTCACTGGTAGGTTCGGCTAACTTGTTCGTGGTGAAGATGAAAGTGTTATCGCAGGAATTGGTATCGTGTCTTATGCCGTAGCCCTCCGACACAAGCAGATTCTCGGTTACCTTGCGCAAGAGATGCAGTCGCAGGGTAGAGACTTCCGATTCCTCGTCATTATCGACGAAGAACTTGAATTCCTTGTTGTTGGGTAATTTCTGGCCGTAGGTGGGGCCGACCTCCATGAGATATTGGATCGTAAACTGCGTAACTAAAGTCGGGTAGAAACAGATACGAATGTGCGTATCGATGAGTAGGAGGTCCATGCTGGCGTCCAACTGTTGGATATTGGCACCGTAGAGACGGTTGTACTCGCCAATTGTCTAGAACGATTCGTTCCGTTGTTTACTAACTTATTACATATACTCTATAGTGAAAAAGTCCACATGAGACTCATGTGGGAAACACCTAGAACCCATGTAGTTCCATGTCGGATTTTGTGGGACCCATGTGAGACCCATGTGAGAAATTGCTGAAGGATCCCATTGGGACCCAGATGGCTCCCACATGTTTCCCACATGGGTGTGCCACATGACTAACTTAATAACAATTGTTAAATAAACTATATTTTTATTTACTATTTTGTAATATATATAATTATATCCTGGTATAAGTAACTAATTTATTTGTAGTAGTCAAAGTTTATAGCGAATGAGTATAATAGTATACTATAAGTATTATTAGTATACTTATTATATACTTGAAGTTTAATTTTTAAATAACCTTTTTTTATTTATAATTTGTTAAATAAAATTCGTAATCATAGATTATTTCGGGATATCGCCAACACTATTATTACGAATTTTATTTAACAAATTATAAATAAAAAAAGTTTATTTTAAAATTAAACTTCAAGTTAGTTGTGAGAGAGATCGACATAGGACTCATGTGGGAACAACCGTGAGAGTCCCAATGGGAAATGTTGACGAGAGTCCCAGGTGATTCCTATATGTGTTTCCAACGTGGGTCCCAAATGGGCTTTATAAGTACCGTAATAATAGCACAAAACGTTTGAAAAACGTTATAACATAAACGTGTGAAATATCCGCTTTTAAATTTTTTTAGACATATTAAATACGTTTATAGAATATTTTAACCAGGTTTTAAATACGTTTTAAAAACATTTAAAAACATTTTTCATCATATCCTGTCCGAAAGTACCACTTCCGCCCGTCCTGGTTCGAAAACGCGAAACTGATATGTTTGTCAATTTACACGAGCCGTGGACTTGTCCAAATTTTTCCCGTCCTATATAGGTACGTAATATACTATTTCCGTATATTTTAAATAAAAAAACTTTTCGTAATACAACTATCATCAATAGGTGGTGCACGACAATACATGAGTAAAAATGTTTGGATCAGGTTATAAGTCAAAGTCATGAAAAGGGGGGGGGGGGGGGGGGCGAGGATCGGGATTTAATACGCTTATTTTCAAGTTCTTTTTTTTATACTTTATAACGTACTTTCAAAAAACATTTTAATGCGTTTTGGGTGCGCTAACTTTTTAAAACGTTGTATAAACAATTTTTAAACGTATTTAATGCGTCTAAAAAATATAAAAGTCGACATTTCGCACGTTTATATAACGTTTATAAAACGATTTCTGAAAAACGTTTTAAAGTTTTTCTGCGCACGTTTTAAAATTGTTTTCAAAACGTTTTTGTACTATTAGGGTATTATCTTTTCTTTAGAAAAACCTCAACACTCACGCTTTGCTTCAAGACCTGGAGAAGCAACGAGTCAGTCCACTCATCAGATTCGGGGTCCATGAGCGCCCTGTACTTGTAATAATGCAGAACGTTCCGTACTTTATGGTACCAGGGTTCGTCGGTATTTATATAATCTTCCCACTCTTCGAGCTCGAGGGTAAACGCCATGTCGCCGTCCTCGCACGTATCGTGGATGTTCATGATCTCGGGTTTGCGGAACGGGTAGCCCGTGATCGTCTTCATGAACGATTCTGCCAGGCGCAACGGAGTTATCAGCATAGCGGGCATAGCCATGTCGGTTTGTCGCTTCTTTTGGCTGTAGTTCGAAGATGTTCCTGATTTTAGGGTGAATTACGCACGATACGTTTTCTTTGTAAGAATGATGCACGTTTTCACTTACCTTAATTTGACTGTTGCAAGCCGATCGTTGACAAATACAGCAACGAGTTTATTTACACCTGCCCGTTTGAGAATATAAGCTGTATTAATATATGTGTATTAATTTTATTCGTACGTCGTTTATTGCTTTATTGAATAGATTTTATTTTTGCTAATGGAAGACTGTACAGGCACAGTGTTTATATTTACGTTGATCTACGCGAACCGATGATCAGTGATTGTTACACAAGCTACTAACATCAGGAATTAAGTCAATGTTTATTTTGAATACTTTATTTAGGTATATAATCGTTAAAGTTTTATAGCGCCATCAATCTCAAAAAGTTTTTCCCGACGCATTTAACGTTTATGTAATTCACCCTTTAAATATTAAATTATTAAAAATTTACATATTAATACATGTTTCCAGTGTTTTTAAATTCATGTATAATTCTCGTTTTCAATATTTACGTTATTAACATTCGATTGTTGTCATAAACATCATCATAGGAATTCAATAGTGATTTATGTACCTATGTATGTCAATAACCAGAATTTGACACTAAGTACATATGAATTTGAAATATAAGATATCAATAAGATTATTATAGTATTGTTTTAATTTTTATTTATATAAGTATCAAGTATAATACTGTTGACAAAACAACTATGAGTTAGTGTTAACTAAATAATATTTATTTGGCATTTTAACATTTTGTATATTTATATAAAAACATAATATAAAGACAGTTAGTAGAAAATTACATATGTACAAATATTATTATACTATTCTTGTACAATAATTTTATGAAATTAGCAAAGTTTGTGTATAATTTATACATATTTACAGCTTTTGTTGCACTTGAATCAATCAAGCTTTGCATTAGGATAATAATGTTTATTTACAATAAATATATATAAAAAACTACATATTTTCAACTTCTTCAAGCTCTAATAAAGAAAAGCAATTCTGAAAAATCACTCGTACAGCTCGTACCAAATATATTCTTTCTGTGAATAAATCCATGATTTGCTGGTTTTGATATTCCGTTTTCTGCAATAAAATAATAGAATAATAATGATTTTGAAAAATTTAAATATGCTTATATTATTTTGATTGATATTTACCATTAAAATTCGATTTTTTCGGTAATATTTGCTGAAATCATGACATAAAGTAGATAAAAATGACCAAAGTATATTGATATTTATATCAAACTTTAGTTCATCTGTGACTATGGCATCTAAAACATCTGGATATTTTAAGACATAATTATATATAACTGCCCATGATTCCTAAAATATTAAAATTAATTTATTAACAGGTTTTATATATTTATAATTTCTTTGTTTAATTATAGAATATCAAAAACTATAAATATACCTCATCAATTTGATTAAATGATTTTATATCTGATATTGCTGGAACTTTTGGCAATTCATTTATAAGTGAACACTTGTTATATTTTCTTAATATTGCAAGAATCCTGGCATTGTTATATAAAATAAACAATGTTTCTGTAAAGAATATCTAATTTAAAATAGTGCAATATAAACTTATAATATATCAAATATAAATATCCTCTTACCTTTCATGCTGTTTATTGATGCTTCTGCATTATTGTCTATAATTATTGGATTGTTTCGTTTACAAGATAAAAGTTCATAATTAATTGCAGCATTTGCAATGTTTAAAAAGTCACTTTCAAAAGTGTTTTGACCCATTTCTATATCATATATTCTTTCTGAATTTAGTGATTTAATTATTCCAATTTTTTGTTCTAAATATTCATTTTGTGTCAAAGATGTTTCCTTCTTTTTATTTGCATTTAAAATTGCTCCACATAGTAATCTTTTATAGTCTTCTATATTGCCTTCTGATTTAATTGTATATAAATATTTATTTTCACATTTTTCATTATCTACAGTATAACTTTGACTTTTTAAAAGGTTTTCAGAAACTTTTTTCAATAATGTTAATCTCAAGTTTGTAATTTCTGATTCTTTATCAAGATGAACTTCCAAGTTAAGTTTTTTCTTACAAGTTACTTTGTTTCCATAATTGGAATTGTTATCACACACTGCTTTGATAATTATATAAGAAGCTATTGATCTTTCAAACTTTATTTTAACAATATTTTGAGAAATTTCCATTTGAAACGGTAAATGTATGTGCGTGTTGGAAATTTGTTTGGACTCCTCTGTAACCTGGAACATTTTAATACTTTTTATTATTTATTTCTACTCAATATATAAAATAATATCAAAAATACATAACGAATTATCCATATTAAAATTATATATTGATCTTTGAAAATTCGTACGTTTATCCAAAATTTTATCGATATGCCTAACTAATATTTTGAAAAGTTAAAGTACATATTTAAAAGATGACTTACATGTCGTTCGAGTATTTTAAGGATCTCATTATCACTTAAATCAGACTTTTCATCAGCTAAATATCTATTTTTAAAATATTGTAAAATATTTTGTGACTGTTTGAATGCATCAGATGAGATGTCAACATAACCTCTCCAGTGATTAAGCCCCGTTTGAAACGACATATCGCCTTTCATTGATAAGCTTTTCGTGTTAATGTTTATGATTTTTGGGTTACGTATTTTATTGCCTGTAATTTTTTTACCGATTACCTCGGCTAATTGGTTTGGAGTCAAGAACATTTTGGAGTTTGGCACAAAACCGTTGGACGAAGCAGAAGCTGTAC
>JAPYZP010003992.1:0-10765 GCA_030522985.1 Torymus sinensis
ACCCACTGTTCTGCGATAGTTAGATATATAAAGACTTTGATAGCAGCCACCTTTTTATTTATTTACTTTAATAAATACACAAATAAATAAATAAATAAAAAATGCATCACCATTGATTTTGACATATAAAATAAATGATTATTGAATAAATGAAAAGTGTCTATTACAGTTAAGTTAGGCATATTCTTCTTTATTTTTCTTTATTTAATAACTTATTGATTAATTTTATACTTAACTTCTGAAACTGCAGCTTCTTTAAAGATTTCGTACAATTTCAAGCAAAATTCCTTGCAAATTATAATATCTAAACTCAGTATCTAAATCAATTGTGTCGTTCTGTGGTAGACAGCTTTTAAATGATTAAAATCATTCTCCTCATGGCATTGCAGAAAACATCAGAATCACCAAATCGCATGATATAAACAATTTTTCTATTGTTTCCAAGCTTTTATCAAAACCTCATCAACAATTTTTCTTCATAATTTTTTTCGTATTTTTAAGCTTTTTTCGTCATCCCTTCTACTATCTCCCATCGATAAAAGCTAAATCAAATTTCACTTCTCAATTTTTACAAATGCTCTGCATATCTTTGAACCGTTCACCGCAACATCTCTCAATCGAGTGCCACGCTGTTCGCAGGAACTTACAACTGCGCAATCGCAAAGGGAGACAACAGCGGTTAATTAAACATTAATATAACAGAAGCACGCGCAAAAAGTTTCACTGTATTCCACTCGTTTCGAGCATAAAAAGAAACTTTTTTTCGCGTATATAATTATAGGTATCACCGCGCTATCTACGTATCGAGGAAATCTCTCTAGCCATAGAAAACATTTTGTGTTTCATATACGAACGCATCGAATGTACGTAGGTATAATTTGCTACTTATTTCAACGCGAGATTCGCGACAAAATTGAATATGTCATATCGCAGGTAACTGGCGGTAAAATAAAATATGCAGATATCGATAAATTATTAATCAGACGCCTCCGTGGCAAAGGCTCTTGCTATTGTTGAGCTGAGAGTCGTACATCGGCAGTCACACCATCAACTTCGCATCCAGCTACCAACCCTTCCTCTCCTATCTATAAATACACTTCACATATACGCAAAAACTTTGCGAAATGAAGCTCGACACGTTCGTGACATATGACGACACGTCACACCTGTACAGCAGTATGTACCAACTAATCGGCTGGCTGCCTTTCGACAACGGCTCTTGGCCAGTTGTCAGTCGTCTCCTAGCCGGCTTCTTTCACCTCATCAATCTCCTTTGCTACACGATGTTCATGGCCGACGTGGTGAGGCTGCTCCTCGGCCAGGACGTCGACATCGATTGCGTCTTCGAGTTCGTCACCGCGCAGGCAGGTAGCCTCAAGTTCGTCATGCTGACAGCGAAAAGCGTCGAGCTTGAGGCACTCATGAGACACACGAGGGAGCTTTGGAGATTGCTCGTTCAGAATGAGGAAAGAACGGTGAGGATTTTTGAGAGACGTATCAGATGGCTGGTGTACTTCTTCATCTGGTCTGGTCTAGCGTTAATACTCTTTTACTTTGTCACCGCGCTCATGGTGAGGCTGCCGCCCGCTGAGATCAACGGGACGGAGAGAAGGATTTTGCCGTTTAGGTGAGTTTTGTAATGTTGCTTCTTTGATGTTTGTGAGTATTGAGGTTTTGAAGAGGTGTTTTAACTTTTAGAGTCCTGGACGTTACTTTCTAATGTAAAATAGAAAAAACTATAAAAAAATGCACGTGCATGAAACAAATGATATAAGTTTCAATTCCTAAGTTACTTATTGGTTACAGTTATCATTAGTTATGAAAAAAAACTCGCTACTAAAATATGTAATTGTTACCACTAATTTTTTTACTTTTGTATCGTTTAAGAAGTGCCGAATTCAATTTAAAGATTACAATTTTACCCCTTCAAAATTACCGATCGAATAATAAAAAAACTTTATGTATCTAATTACGTGAAATAAAGAGAACACTGTTCTGTATATCGCCAGAATCTTTCCCTGTACGAAATTTCAGCCGAATATTTGAAATCCTCTTTGAGTAAAGTTTGAACCAAAATTATGGGTTGAAGTTTCCCGTATTTTAAAATTTTGTTGATAGTTTACGGAAAGAGGTATCAAATATTGGGATGGAATTTTGTACAATGATAAATAATTACAATATACCTACAGAGCAGTGTTCTCTTCTTTCACGTAATTATGTATTTAAAAGAAATTAAAGTAAGTTTTTTATAATCCGATCGGTAATATTCAAGGGTACTAATTTTCAATCTTTCAATTGAATTCGGCTAGCCCTTTATACTTATTATGTTTACTTATGTAGTCTCTTATTTTTTTCGCGTCGCATAAAAAATGTTCCCACTAATAACAAACTGTAATAAAACATAGATAACGTAAGAATGTATGAAAATGTAAGGAATAGTTATAAAATTATAGGAGCATTTTGAAGATATTGTAAGGAACATGCGAAAATTCAATGTGACGCTGCAAATTCTTGAATCAGACACTTTTATATTTTCTTACTACCATTTTATATTTTTTGCATTTTCTAATTTGCACTAACTAGGAGAGTGTACTTTCTGCGTGTCAGGGATTTTTTTCAAATCATAGGACATATTTTCGGAAGTGAAAATATTAGAAAGCCACAATAGTACATCGCTGTAACACTCTAAAAAAACTTAAGTTATGGATATTTTGAGTCTTCTTTTTAAAAAAGGTTGAAAAGGAGACTTCTTTCAACAATAATCAAAAAATAGAAAAAATCGTATAAACAACTTTAAAAATGGAAAATAAAACTAGAGAAAGGGAGCTTTCATTAAATTTTTTCAGCATTATTGAAAAATATTAATTTTTGCAATAGTGTGAAGTTTGCAATGATAGTGTGAAGTTGAGGAAAGAAAATGCACTAAAATATGAGCGAAATGAAAAAGCAGATCTTTGCTCAACTTCAAACTATCATACAAAGTGGATGAAAGCTCTCTTTTCTAGTTTTATTTTATATTTTTAAAGTTATAAATACGATTTTTTTTATTGTTTGATTATAGTTGGAAGAAGAGTCGGGTTTTCAACATTTTTTTAAAACAAGTTTAAAATATCCATAACTTTTTAGACTATTACGGTCTACTATTATAGCTTTCTTCATATGTTCACTTCCGAAAAAATGTCTTATAATTTGAGCAAAATCCCTGACACGCAGGTAGTACACTCTCCTTATAGTAAGATAAAATAATTCTTTTTTCAGACTTTGCATTGAAAAACATTAATGACTTTTTTCCATAAAATATAAGATATTTTATATAATAATTATTCCAAATTGCCTTTTAGCTCATCAATACATTAAAATTTACAGTCGTTTGGCTAATTGAAGATAAAAATGTCCCTCCTAGCTATTTTTAGGTTCTATGTAGACGTTCAAGAGCAGCCATGGTATAATATAGTATGTTCGGCGGAATTAATCATCACTCTCAATTTTTTACTGCTTGTAACGGCAACTGAGAGCGTTGGGCCTTATTTTATTATGATGGCATGCGGATATCTAAGAACTATTCAAGAAAGACTTACGTACATGAGAAAAGTAGTGATACCCGACGATATTTCAAAGAGTAATAATAACTTGCTTCAACATGAGTCATGTATGAATAAATTGTCTATAACTGATATACGGAGATGCATAATATTTCATCAGAGAGTTATGAAGTAAGTTTTTATATTTATATCTTTTCATTTAAGTAATTGTATGTTAAAATTTTCATGAGTATTTATTTTAATTAGTTATTGTAAAGAAATTGAAAATTATGCGAGTATCCCTTTCCTAGTTCAACTTATGTCTACGACGTACAACGTATCCCTTATAGGATTAAAACTTCTAGAGGTAACATTAAAAATATTAATAATACTCAGCAACTTAAGACAACAAAATGCACTTATAATTCATTATCGTAATTTATTATAGAGAGATGAAAAGTTTATAAAGTACATTCCGCTACTAATCATTAACGTATTTCGGTTCTTCACATGCCAATGGTTTGCCCAACACCTTTTAAACGAAGTAAATTTAAAATTATATTTTTCTCATCCGTGTTCGTAAAGTACGTACGTTACGACCTGTTGTTTGACCATAAAGTCTCATTTTACGTACCCGTATTCGTAAAATAAAATTTCTAGAAAACGATAGAAATCATAATATTCACATTCGCGCGCTCTCGCTTGGGAAGAGGAAACACGTTTGCTCTGTCGCATTCATTCCTCTCTTATTGTCAATTTTGCCTCAAATGTCGCAAATATAAAAATATATGTTTTGTTTAATTTATTTAACTATATTTTTTGAGTGAGGGCTTTGCCCCCACCCAACCCTCCAGCGGGGGCTCCGCCCCTGCATCTCCGCCAGGGCCTGCGGCCCTGAACCCGCTCCTGTGCCCTTCCCGCGAACTGCAGTCCTGAGACCTCCCTTACGAAAATTAATTATATAGTATTACATATAATAATGAATGTAGTTCAACTATAGTTGGGCTATAGTTGAAATATAGTAGGACTATAGTCAGAATGGTGATTGATTTGATGATTGATTATTGACTTGAGTATTCAACTGCATGTTTATAGTCATGATTATATTTCACTATGTAGTATTATACTTATGAAGTGCAGTACATACTATAATCCGGTACGGACGATTATAGTATGGTTTGCGGCATATAGTTCTGGTCTATATGAGATTATACTCACGAAGATTAGTAGTTAGTATAGTTTTGTATAGGTGTGATTATGATCCTTTATCGTAGTTATACTTATGTACAATAGTAGTTGATCTCATAGTACCGCGAAAATACTACAGTTATAGTAATATTTTGAATATAGTCTAACTATAACGTATAACTATAGCTTGACTATATGGTATAACTATAGTTTAACTGTAGTCTTACTATAGTTTAACTACATTTTGACTATAGCCCAACTATATTTCAACCATAGCCCAAGTATAGTTGAACTACATTCATTATTATATGTAATACTATAATTAATTTTCGTAAGGGCCGAACCCATTTCTACACACCCCAGACCTTTGCCCCCCGCCTAACATACATAGACCCACTCACATTAAGTTGCATAAAAATGGTTACGTACTTTACGGACACAATTGACAAAAAGTAATGTTCGATACACGGCCGTATTTTACTTTACGGCCTAGTATCGAAAAATACTATTTTGTGACCCTACGAGTAATTCCTTTATTGCTAATCAACGAACATTATTTCAAAAGAGTGATGCAATCGTAGACGCGGCCTACAGCGCAACTCTGACGCATCCCGCATTTGAGCCCCGTGCTAACCGAATGCTGCTCCTAATGATGCTGAGGGCGAATAAAACCGTGCAAATGACAGCCGGCGGATACATAAATCTATCGCTGGAAACTTTCAAAAATGTCTGTATGAATTTCGATCCTGAATACGCGTTGATATGGCAGAAGAAGAGTTAATAATTCAATGAAACATTTTAATTGCAGATGTTTACGAATGCAATTTCATTTTTTACGGTCCTACGCAGTATGAACATCTGATAAAAGCGCTGCAGTTGTCGCTAAGTCGTTTATTATTATTTGTTAAGCCATAGGTTTTATAGAGAGCATAAATAATATTGTACTGGTTTTTATTGCATTTACCTCAAACGATTTGTTAATAGACTGGTTACTGGTACTGATTAATCATTTAAGGATTGCATTATAAGTTTTTTGTTGTTGAATATTATAATAATAAAAACGAAAGTATAATTCTTGGTGTTTAATGATATTTATTTGGTACATTATGAAATAAGTATATTGAAATCAACATTGTACAGAATTTACATATGAATCAAAGTCAACGTTTGAGAAATGTTTCTGAAACGTTTCACTGGAAACAAAGGAACGTTTCTCTATTGGGCCGGATATTTTATATTCTACAATCTTAATGTTTTTTTATATGGTTAACAAACGTTTCTGAAACGTTCCTACAATGTAACCTTGCAACCAAGTCGGACATTTCAACGTTTCTGAAACGTCTTACAAACATTTCCGGCTCAATAGGGAAACGTTCCTACGTTTCCAATGAAACTTTTCAGAATCGTTTCTCAAACGTTTCTTGCTATCTAGGGTCTTGTTAAAAAATATTGTACTAGGAAAATTTTGGTTGTAATAGTATAAAACTCTTTGGCAATCGAACAAAATTAATTACTTTAACTTTTATTTATGATAGTCATCACAATATATTTAAAAGGATTCTGATTTTAAACTTATAATATATAAATAATATGTAAAAGCATCGTTTTATTACAAGCGAATCTTTACTTAACCATGAACATACATATATGTGCTAGTGGCGTTTATTTCGGCAAAACTTCGAAAATATTACTTTAATGGTACATTATGCAGTTCGTTCGCGAAACAGGTGTTTCTCTCACGGTATACGTATAGTATGTTAGTAAATCCACTCATATAGTGATTGACAGCTTGGTGAACATATTGAGTATATTCTATTCTTTAATCGAGCTAAATGCTTAGTTCATCAAAATGACAATCAAGTGTTTCTTAGGAGCAAAACACACAAAGAAATCGAGTTTTTTACATTCAGTCAAAAATAATTATGTATACACGACATATTCCCGAAGCTGTCGATCAATCGATTTCAAGTGAAGCAAGTGTGGCAAACTACAGAAGTGTGATAATCGCCTGTTTCGACCAGTAATTACGTGATGCATTATGTTAAATCGCGATGCGAGAAGTTCGACTTTTCGTGCACATTTAACTTGCATATAAAGTAAATTCTTTTCGAATCAATAATGTTATTATACTGATAATATTCTATTATCAGTTGTTCAACACAATATATCAGTGTTATTTAATATTCAATTTTATAGTGTGCAAACCATACGTACAATAGTTGAAATGATAGGATTTTATAAATATTTTAGTTTCATATTATCAAAAATATTATTATATTTTCATTTATAATGTTAAGTTTGTTCCAATCGTGCGTGTTGCTAATATACAGAAAATATAAAACCATGAAAAACATGAAATGTATATGAATACATTCATTCATTTGGTATTCCCATCAGCTGCTGCTACCTGACATTGAAATCTATTTAATGATATACTTAAACGTGAAAAAATTAAGAATTTATATGTATTTGTTGTTTCAGTTTTACCGACGCAGCTAGCGCATATATTGTATATGATGACATAAAACAGTTCTTAAATAATCTCATGTGAATAAATTGTACAAGTGAGTGAAAAAACATGAAAAATTGACTAGAAAAAAAAAATGGAATAAACCTTAAGATACTAGAGGCATATTTTTTCTCTGAGGGAGAAATTCTTTATCCAGAGTATATTAACAAATTCAGTACATTTTGTTTCCTAGTGTAAAATTCGGTAAATAACAAAGCGATACGCAACATTTCGTAGATAACAAAGTTTTCTAACATGTATACAACATATGCGAGTCTTCTTATTTAATGCCATTGAAAACAAATCAAAATTCTTACAACAAAAATAAAATACAAGTATCTGATTTGATGATATGTACGAGATATAGAAAAATACATTTAATAATTAAAAATTTTAATATTTAAAATTAAAAATAACTATGTTTATCCTGCAATTATTTTTTCACAAATTAATGGCCAATTAATACCCAATACTAAGATTAGCCAACTCATTAACTAGACATTTATACTTAAATATAAAAGTAAAGATTTCTTTCATCAATTTCTTTATTTAATATTTTTACTGAGAAAATTCTCTGATTGTTCTCAATGGAATTTTTCACAAGCAGACTACTTTACACTTAGCTTAGAAGATACAGAATAGTTTTTGGTTCACACCTCATCAACACTTTTTTTTTTATAACTTATTTAGCTGACGTGACATACCTGTAATTGATCTTGATTTTTATTAAAATATTTACAAGACCTCATAATATATGAAAGATTAACTTTATAAATCTTATCATGAAAAATTTTATGACTGACTTATCATTTCTAGAATCGAAAATAACAGAAATAACGTACAAGTAATAAACGAGCGCACTTAACAATAAGAAAACTTTGAATAATTATAATCACCGATGCGCGAGCATGATCGAAACATTGAAATATTCTCACCTCGATCCAGTAAAGCTATTAAAAACCCTATAAAAATTTGTAATTCAAAATTGATATACAAGATAGCTTTCAAGTGTGTCCCTCCAAAAACATCGAGAATAATTTACAGTAGAAAAATGTATCGATAGATTGTTTGTAGCTTCGTTATAGGCATATAGTTATTGTGCGAGAGTTATAAATGTTATACGTAGATTGGTCGGTTCGTCTAAACATACATTGCATCCAGGAATCCGGGGACATATTCAATGTTTCCACCATGTTTATCACTAACGATCTTATTAGTCTAGTAGAAGGTAATCTAGTGACTTCCGTATGACAACATATTAAACAAGCGTTTTAATATTTTCCCTCTGGATTCTCCCCGAAAAAAAAAACGACAACGCGATTTGATCACGACGTCTCTTGAGAATCCAACATTTATTAATAATATAATCCTAAAATAAAAAAAAAATCGAATAGCGAATGTCAATTTTAATCAAGAAGACGCGAAATCCTCATTGTTACCAACATTCACAGGGATGACGATTACTTCACTACTTTAAATTTTTACCTCTAACGAAACACCTCATACCATCAGTAAAAATAAAAACAGCCAACAATTGAAAAAACCTCAAAACGAAAGCATCCCTGCGCACATTGGTAACCCAAAGACTCCACCATCCACAAACGTACTCTCCACATCGGATCCCTATAAAATACTGTACGCGTTGGCAGTAGTTAGGTGTAATCGCGACCCTCTCGTCCTCAACATTATCAAACCTCCCACGTGATTTCCACAACACGTCCGACCCTCCGCACCGTCGCGCTCAGCAGCAGCGACGTACGTCAGAGTTCGTCCAGGCTGGCTGCGGCTGGGCCAAGGGTTATGGTGATGTTGATCATACGGTCGCCAGATTCGGTCTGCCGTTCCGTCTCCTCGCGTATCCGCGTCCTGAGGTCCATCAAGCGGTTCGCGGACTCGTAGTCGGCGCTGTCGCGATGCAGACCATTGGGCCGTTTGGTGGACGATGGGTCGGTTGGTGAGATGCTGGTGGTGGTCGTTGGTCCCCGGTTGTGGCAGTTGGTTTGGTCGCTCGTGTAGGCCGACACGGATCTGGAATTTTTTTTTTATTTGGGTCAGGTGGGGGTTTCGATATACGTAACTAGTACGCGGATGATGAGACTGTGGATTAGAGGTAATTGGTCGTAAGATGGTTACGTACTGGAGCATGTGATGGTAGTTGCTGTATCTTAGGTAAAGTTGTACTAATAATCAATCTCATAAGGGTATTGCTACAGTGAGGATACTACTGTTTTAACTATTTTCAAAGACATTTAAATAGAGATGTGATTGTAAGAAGAAAATATATTTGAATAAAGGTAATAACATTCATATCATAAATATTTAATTTTGATTTTTTAAAGTCACCTCTGGGATTTTTAAGTTTCATTTAAGTTTTCATCATTCATCGGATAGGCGAAAAATTGGATTATCCATTTCCGATTATTCGAATATTTACGGCGAAAATTTTAATAATCTTTTCTTCAATCGAGCGACTTTGATATGAAAAAATTCGTAAGCATCGATAACTGATATTAAATTTCGCAGTCAATAAAAATGTCATTTATATTTTAATTGAAAAATTTTAATTGAATAATTCATTGAACTTCTTTTCCCTGCTTCCACGTTTACAATATATTTTTTCAAAATTAAAAAAAGTAAAATTTTTCTTGTTTGGAAGAAGCACGCTTTCATTTAAAAATAGCATTTTAAGTTATTGTATTAAATATCTCCCTATAATTTTAGATTACAAAAACCTTGTTTCACATTTGCATAGGTGAGATGAAAAACGACCTAAGTCCATACAAAAAAAATTTCAAACCGAGAGAGACATTTTACTCAGAACAACCAACTATAGGTTTTTATTAACAAAACGTTATTATTAAATCTCAACGAATTATGTGTAACTAACTAATCAATAACTTTTACTCTAAATCGCATTACCTAACAATTTCAGAAAGTCTTCCTTCTACCTATTCAAAATTTACGTTTTGCACTTAGACTGTTTTTCATGTCACCCATTAAATTTAAAGAATAATGTTATGACCTGTCGTTTATTATTCTTATACGATCCCAGTGAAGAATTTTTAAGTTACCAATTATCTTTTTTCTTTTATTACAAACGGTTAATCTAGATATTAAACCATTCCTTGCACAACAATGGACAACGCTATAAAGAAGAAGAAAAAAATTTCCCTGACTAACCGTCTCCTCAGATCGTCAACGAGCCGCCTCACGTCCAATTCCGCCCAGCGACGCGCGTCCTGCTCGATGCTCTCGCGCCGGTGATTATTCAGACCGTTGCGCTGATCGCGGCAGTTTTTCTCGTCGATGACAACAGAGGACGACCGCTGCCGCTGCTGATCGACGATTAAGCCCTTCATCGGCGATGCGTCGACGCCCAGCAGCACCTGGCACAGCGACATCAGCAACTCCTTGTCCGTCTGCGTGGAGAGCGTGCGCCGTTTTACGCTGCTGCTCCGGTAAGCTGCGCGTGGAACAGAAGGTGAGTTGAGAGTGGTATTGAAGTGGAAGGAAAGGGTGGGTTTGTTGGGTGTTATGTTTTGTGCCA
>JAPYZP010003993.1:0-16684 GCA_030522985.1 Torymus sinensis
ATATAACAATAGATATTTTTACATATTTCTATTAATATTAAATATTAAATTTCAATTGATGATAAAAAATAACGTACACTCACGAAAAAATTTTAATTCAAATGTACAAAAGAAGCAAATACATGTGACTTCTTAAATAATAAATTGAGCTCTCGTAACTGTCACACGTTTTATGTATATATACGTACATGCAGAATTTCGTCTTCATTGTTTCGAAACGAGTGGCTTTCTCTTTGAGAAAGCAAAATATTGCAAAACGATACGTGCTCCAAATAATTTTTCCTCCCGTTTGCACTGACGATGAAATTCTTCATACTTGGTGTCTAATAACAAATGGTTTATTTATGAAACAATCTCGTTTGATCATACTTTATATGTAGATGAAAATATGTTTTTTTAATTTAATAAGATGATTTTGTTGTTAATCTTTATAATTTGAAAAAGATTACAACCAAAAATTTATTTTTTACAAATGAAATCTGATAATCTAGTAATTTATTAACTTTTTCATCGGGATAATGTAAATTTTAAATAAAAACTTTTAATATTTTCAGGATACGAGAGACTTTCTTCATTATGAAAAAAAAATCTTTAACAATGAGCTTTCTGATTTCTGAATACTTCTGAGGATACTTCTGCCATCTGTTGAGTATACGACGAACTTTCACTCTTGACAAAAGACTTGTACTGGCGTACTGCCTCTTGCTTAACTCTTACTCATGTCCGAATGCTCCAGCATTTATCGATTGATATGTTCAAGTAGTTTTAAAATATTTTAGTTTTAAAAACTTTTTTACTGCTTTTATATTTTTCATTCTCCTTGTACTTCATGTGTATGGAAACCCCATAATAATTATTATCAATTAAAAGCGAATGAAATAAATCAACAAAGTATTATTATTATTAAATTTAAATTTTCATAGGATTTAATTTAAATGAAATGATACGTATCCATTAATTATAAGGAAACACTGACACAAAATCCAAATCAGTAGAACCCATTGATGTTAATAGTGCCTTTATTTCTCACTGCACCACTCTCATACAGTCTCAAGTCTTACAATAATAAAACACATTTGCAACAATGCACAGTGCTCTAAAAAAAAAGTGTCCCTCTTGATATATTATATTTGTATTTTATTCATTATTTTATTTGTTTGTATATCTCACCCTATGTCGTACTTGCTCTCGCACATCTCGTACGATTTCACGCGCTTTAATTAACTATGCACCGATGCGATATCCTGCGACTTTTTTTCTCTCGCTCCCCCGTCTCCCGCGAATCATTAACGCACTCCCATTCCGCCTCACCGTTTACACACATCTTTATGTATAATATATATGTATACGTATGCTGTTTGCGACTTTTCCAGCTAATTATGAATCAAAAGACAAGAAAAATCTCGTTAGAAAAAGCCTATGTATACAACGACTGCAATACAAGTTTGGTGTATGTGTGTTATGTCTTTGTCTGTGTGTCTGTGTATGTATGTGTGTGAGGAACGAAATTTTGATTTCGGTCTCGCTCTTTAATATTCTTCGCCTACTAGATATACGTAAAAAAAAGCTGATTGAGAGAGAGGGAGATAGAGTAAAAGGATCGGTGGAGAAAATCGTCAAGTATACAAATTCTTAAGAGCTACGGATAATAACACTACGCCTATACTTAATAATTAATAATAATCAATTTTTGGTTGGTTTTCATCGCGATGTCTTTTTTTGTTCTTCTTTGTTCATCTACGACATTATTTATATATACTTGCAACTTAAATTTATGTACGCACATCTACGATATATATATATATACCATCAGCATTGTAATTGTAATCAACAACAAACGAAACGTGTGCACTTTTGTACAATCATCGATCGAGGCTGCGTGTGGTACTTCATTTTTTCTCGCTCTCCGCGCATCTTATTTTCGTCCCACGTGCGCACTGCGCTTGGATATATTCCTTTCGTCTTCCGAGGTCTTTGTTTTCGCGAGCTTTTTCTTTGTTCTCGTTTTATTGCTTGTTTAAACATGAAAATCGGAAAAGTAACGTTCGCAAGCCCTTTTTTTTCCTCTTATAGACAGTGAATCCAGAGTCACACCCCCGTCCCTATCTGTTACTGGATTTTTACTCGCTATATATACGGAAATCACTTTTGGTGCGTGTTTTACGTTATTTTTTTTTTGTTCTCGTCTTTATTGCATTGCTTTTTAGATTTTTCTCTTTGGACTCGCAAAAATCATATACGCCTTGACCTCGATTTCCACTACGTGAAAAATCATACACGAGTTCTATTATTGTATGCGGCTATACTGACGAAACTATATATCAATCTAAAAAGGAACTCGTGGAACGTGTCAAACGATCGTGGTGTGTAAGCTCTTTCAATGCAAATGTATAGATGTAATATTGTACGTTGCTTTTAGAAAAATGTTTAATCTGAAGAGAACTTTTGATTGAATATATAGTCAATTATAAAATTTTTCTGTACACAATAGAATAGAGTTATCTCGTTAGATCTGCTCGAATAATCGTGTATATTGATTATTTAATCGTTCATCGGCGGATGTACAATAATAAACGGAGAAAATTTGTAAACTTCAATTCGTAAATTTTGAAAGTTGTTTCGCACGATGAAAAAAAAAGTATATATAGAAAGGTATAATAATTTGTCGTTCGTTTTAAAGCGTTGTAGATAAGTAGAAGATATAAAAAAACCTTGTCCAGCGGGCTCAGTCGCAGACGAAGCACCATTATACAGTTTGTAATAAAAAATTATAAACCAAAATCTTCATGTATTATTTCGTCGGCTATTCGTCTGCGATTGAAAGTTTTGTTTTTAATACTGAAAAAAGTATAAGTTTTTTTTGTTATTTAGTATAGAGACGCAAGTAGACGTATAGCCTTGTTAAATTGTCCCGGTGGTCAAATAAGCCGCGCGTACGACTTGCAATTTAGCATAGGGGAGTGGCACGAGTTGAATTTTTCGTAATTTAACTTTTCACTTTTCCAACTGTACCTTCACGATTATCAGGTGTATATTTTATGTGTCTTTATCAGTACATGTATTTAGTTATCAAAATTATTGAGGTCAGATCTTACCTAAAATTCGAGATAACTGGAGACTATTTTCTTTTTTTTTCTTTTGAAATATCGAAGAAATTACACTCACTTTATACTTGGCAATTCTACGTTTGAATTTGTTTATATATATATATATATATGTTATTAAGTAGCTTTGAAAATTTAAGTCTATTCACTGGTTTCATATATTTTTTTTTCCATTTTGCTCTGTTACTCGTATGTAGTCTGAAATTATTATCGACCATTGCGAAAGTAACGGTGGTATTATGATTAATAAAATATATATTTCATAACATAATGTATATGAAGAATATAAAAAAATATAAAAAATATTCAACTCGCGCATAACAAATGGCTGGAATAGTTTGAGAGATGTAATGAAGAATAATGACAGGGTAGGTTTTGAGATGAGATTTTATTTAGAAAAAAAATAAATGTACAATGATTGGGAGCGCGATTAAAGTAGTTTGTCGGATTAGCGGGTTTGCCTTTTTTTCATTTTCATATCCCTACATAATAAAGTCGTTGCTGGTCGTTCACGTATTTTATTTCTTGCAAATACAACGGCGTCAATGAGAATGAAACTACTTTCTATTGGTGCTCAAGGAAAACGCAAGTGCTCGTATGTTTTTTTTTTTGGTTTTTGTGTTTATAATCCTTCTCGAGGGGTACGAAGACATTTCAATGCTTTTACTTTTCCTTTGTCCTTTAAATACGAAAAGTATAGGCGACGATGGATGGGGAGGGAGGAAGTAATGAACGAACGTGACTTTCGGATGGCAGGACGACATTGGCCTTTGAACGTGGAACGATAAATGGATGAGGTGTATGTAAATGTATATAATATATATGCTGCACTTTGCCTTTTCTCTTTCTTGCATGACAACGATAGATGATATTTGTTGTTCGCTCGCACGGACTCTTGGATTACCCTTGTTTTCTTTTCTTTCTGCTTTATTTTTTGCATCTCTGCTGCTTAGCCTTCAACTAATATTTTTCTTTTGTACCCCTTCCATGATCGAGGAAAACTCGTCGTGAACCGTCCGAGCAATCGTTTCTGTTTCGCTGAATAACTACTTAAATCGTTATTTATATCGCATACATTAAATGGACGTGGAAACATTTGTGGGTGCCATTCAATGATGAGTTTTCCTCGACTCGTCGCGTATATACGCATCCTCGTAGGGCTTGGCAAACTGTACTCCAAACAGTTCATAGGCGCATGAGGTGGAACAAAGAGTTTAGCTCTCGAATGCTATATCAACGCGCTCGACGAGCTATTCTCTTCCCTTCTTTGTACTTGCTTCAAAACCACTTCGAGCACATTTCGCCCAACACGACGATCGCGCGTATTACATTTCTTTTTGCAATGCCTTTCCTCTTAACGCGTAAACACGTTTTAATAATTATGATGGCGCTTCTTTTTAATAATAATTAATCCCCTTCTAAATAAACTTCTACCCTACTATGATCTCAACCCTCTTGTATGTTCGGAGGAAAAAAAAATTGTCATCAGTTTTCTCTTCTCAATGTATCATTTATCGTACTTCATTTTTCTCCATTATAACACTATATGGTCTTTCTAACTCTATATCGACGAAAGAACCCTTCGACATATTTTTATTAATGATTTCTTTCTTTTTTTTTGAGTATATTTTCTGAAACTTTATTTTCGTATAAAAAAAGGAATTTTCCAGGAATTTGAGAAAGCCGCAATTCAATCGTCGTACGTGGTTTTTTCCCTTAATCGTGTATGTATGTATAATATGTATATATTTATATATCGATTACAACCGAAAATAATATAACAGTCGCGTCGCGAGCAGCGTGTGCGCTCATTGTTTCGCCACGCGTCGCGAGTGTGTACTCGCGCAGCCGCCGCCGCGGAATTTTTTTTACCTCTCCTGTGTATATGTGTGTCTGGTTAATGCAAGTGAAACAATGGGGCCTCGGGCAGGTGATATTCAGAACGGTTACAATGACATCTACGTTATTTTTTTACGATAACAACGAAAAAAAAAGAGGAACAAAAAAACGCGCAAAGAACAGAAAAATAGAGGACTGTTAGTCATCTCGCGATTTGAAAGAGAGAAGCGGCGTCGAGAGAGAGCGAGCACCTCGCCGCGTGTTTTTCTTTTGTTCGCGAGCGACTTTGAAACTAGATGTATATGCGTACATACTGTGTTACTTTAGCAAAGAAAACTACACTTTAAAATACTCATGTTTACAATCGAAAAACGACGTCTCTCTGCGTGCGCGTGTTTGCATGTACGTTTTAGCGCTTGTTATAGCCCGTTTCGTCAATCATTGTTCACTTAAAATGAATTAATAACGCTACTTTAGAATAGACAACAACTATACAAGAGCCTCCTGGCTTTTTAGAGCTCGGTTTACTTTTTGTTTCGCCTCTCTCGCGCGTACAATAATACGATATTATTTTCGACACATTTTTCAATCATTGCGCTTTTCTGAAGGTCACCTACTCGAATGCGCATTAAAAAATAAACAAGCTTTCTCTTTGATAATGTCGACGTCACACCGTGTTTTCCGCTTCCTCGTTCATTTTGATAAAAGTTCAAATCAAAAATTAAAATATATTTTATATATATCAATAATTTTTTGCCAAAGCTCTAAAAGACAATTACAATGATGTTCTCCAGAAGTGATTTCTGCATTATATCATTGCTTTTTTCATGGATGGCTTCGCGCAGGTGTTTGTTTGTTTTTTGTTTTTATCATCATTTTTTTTTGTTTTATCATTTATGAATGTACTCGTAGTAGTAGTTTTTTTTAATAACTCTTTCTTACAAGGACTCAAGAGTCTTAAGAGGATGGTGGGATTTCTCGGGTGGGTCATGGGAGGGGGGGGGGGGGGGGGGGGAGGGGTGGGCGGGGAAGTGTCGCGTTCGAACGAAGTCTAGCCGGGCGTTTCACTTCTTTTTGTTCTTGTTGTTGGCGCCGCGTGGCGGCGTGACAGGCCGCCCGGCGTTCAGACCGCCGTACGTGAATTTCCTCTTGTCGGCGGGCTTCAGGATCTGGAAGCTGCACATGAGCGTCTCGTCGACGGACATCATGGCACCCGCGTTGTCGAACTCGCCACAGTAGTTGGGCGCTGAGAACAGCGTCACCAGCTGCCGCTTGGCGAAGAACTCGTATCCGTCCTCGACCACCTGCAATCGGAGGGGGAGAGAGTGAGTGAGTGAGAGCGTAATGAGAATGACGATGATTCGTATCGCAACAACGAGCATGCAATTTTTAGATCTTGACGAGCTTCCAATAGAAATTAATCGTGATAAACGCGTAATGGGGCGCGCACGCGCATGCTTTTGGCCGGCGCGATCATATGATAAGTTAAATTTGTTGTATCTTGATCGAAAAATAAACTGGTAATTTTAAAAGCTATTTTTATATTACAAGAACGCCCTTTCACTTATTTTTACGTTCTTTTTTTTAATCCTGCAAGGATGCGCTGATTTGCTTTAATTTTGTATACATATTTGTATTTTGTTTTCATTAGACCAAGTATTGAATAATAAAAGGTCCAAAAATAAAGTTGTTAACTGAACAAAACATCACATTAAGACAGTTATTTGTCTGTGTACCTAAAGATCTAATTAGTTCAACCTAGATTTCAATTAGATTTGTTCTTATTTTTGTTTCATATAAATATATATGTATAGTATTAAATAAATACTTCATATGTTTACTTATGATTATTTTAGTATTTCGAAATGTTAATAGTGAATTAATTAAATAGTAAAAGCACAGAATCCAAAATTAATTTAAACTAAAGATGGATGACAAGATATATAATTATAAATCGTTAAAAAGAATATAAAAAATTTAAGATATATGATAAAGAAAATAAGGATTATTTGTCAATATAAGTAAATGCTAATTTGCTTTCTATTTTCCGCTTTGCTCCAGTTTCATTATTTCTAGAATGATTCAGTTGCTTATAAATTTACGTGTGCAAATTAAAAGTGATTTGAAATTCAATGTAAAGGTTTCATTTAATAACTTTCGAAAATTAAAATTATTGTATAAATTAATGGATTAACGACCGTAACATAGCTCTATATCGGATTTCTCATTAAAGAAAAATACTCGTTTTCTTTGCACCTAACTGATCACCTATATCTACGATACATACAAAACACTGATAAGAGCGAGACATATTTACCTGATGCGCGCGACAAATAAGGTCGAAGTCATGTTTGTGAAGGAATTTGGCAACGACTTCCGCTCCGAATGTGAATGACACGCCGCGATCGTTCTCGCCCCAGCCCATCGTGTCCTTGTCGGGATCCGACCACAACAGGTCGCATAACAGGCCCTGATCGGGTACGTCGGTTGGCCGCATGATGCGCCTGATTTGTTCCATGCTCTGGAGATCGGGACTCAAGCCGCCGTGGCAACAGAAGATCTTCTCATCAACGATCGCCGCCACGGGCAAGCAGTTGAAGCAGTCCGTGAACGTTTTCCACAATTTGATGTTGTAACGACGCTTGCCTAAAAATTCATTTGACGAATTAATTCAGATATAAATCAAACAAATATTGATTTTTAATTTTACAATTTATGCAATCAATTTTAGATTTCTATATTAAACGTGCACAGTAATTTTTTATATAAAGGTGTGTAATGATGTTTTCCAGTAAATTGGTACACTAAAGTATCGAATATTTAAGAAATAAATTGCAGGATCAAATAATCTTTATAATAAGGCAGTGTATCATGTTCAATTTTATGAAAATTAAAGATATTACAGTAACCAATTAAGATACTTTAATAACTTACATTCATCATAGAAACCATATATCCTGTTAATTGATGCGCATTCGTGATTTCCTCTGAGCAGGAAGAAGTTCTCGGGGTACTTGATCTTGTAGGCGAGAAGGAGGCAAATCGTTTCTAATGACTGCTTTCCTCTGTCGACATAATCACCTAGAAATAGGTAATTACTCTCTGGAGGGAATCCACCATACTCGAACAGTCGGAGCAGGTCATAATATTGTCCATGAATGTCACCTGCGAACACAAAGGAAACAATTACCTCAAGCCTTATCAATTATTCGTATAAGCATTTAAAAAGCAACATATCATCTGCTTAATCAACTATACCTTGTAAAACATGCAGTTTTCCATTAATAGATGTAACAATTATATTGTTTCAATAAATATTGCAGTTAGTAAAAACAATTTAAGCAATAATTATATTTATAGTAAATAAAGTATTTCCTTATTTGTGTTAATTAATCTATTTCTTTACTTTCTTATTATTATTATCAATAAAAAAAAGTAATTTAAATAAACAAATATTTATTAGCTTACCGCATATCTTCAAGGGTGCCTCAAGTTCCAGAAGAATGGGTTGTGATAGAAAAATTTCACGGGACTTGAGGCATAGCCCCCTTATTTCTCCTTCTGTCAACTGAACATTTTTGCCAGGTCGCGCTCCTCGGACTGTAAAAGATAAATAAATTAGGTTAAATTTATTGAATTGAAACAAAAATTATTTTAATTTTTCTTACTTATTTATAGTTATGATTTAAGAATTTTGGATTATTGTTTGCTTAATAAAATTTCATCAACCATTAATAATGATTCTTTATAATACAATTTATATAAATTTTTTAAAAAAAAAAAAAAGATCAACGAATTATTGTAATATAAAATGGTAATATTTTAAACAAAGATGAATCTACTGAATAACATCCTAATAATAATTTTTATTTTCAGAATGTACAAAATTAGAAAAAATGTTTCACTCTGCTTATGTATGAGAATATGACACATCCATAGTGAGAATTAAAACGTGGATTATCAAACTCTGAAAAAATAATATGTAGATAAGAAATTGGAGTAACCATTGAAGCTTGGAAAAACAAGTTGCCTTATACATCTAAGTGGAACACCAAACCTTAGGGAAATATTTATCAGTAGAATCCCAAATAGAGAGCATACCATAAGACTTGTCTAAAGTTTAGATTTTGAAATATTTTTGTAAAAATCTGATGTTAAAAAATAAAAATTTAAATCTGAAGTAGAAAGATAAGATTTGAAAAACTAGAAAAATTAAAACACTATTTTATTACATAAAGCAGTGAGCAAAAATTAGATGGCAAATGTGAGATATGTTATTTTTTGTTTAATGCAAGAGTTTAAAAGAACAATGATAATGTCCAAGTAAAAAGTACTGACTTTAACAATGAAAAACTTAAATAATGATAAGCTAATGTATTGCATATAGATAAAAATTAGTTATCCGGAGAGTCAGCTATACCATTAGATAAAGTGTTTTGCTTTCAAATTTAAAAGTGAAATACATTCAAACTGAATTTTTATTTTTTATTAACTTGAATCAATGTATTTAATAGTTTTTTTTAAGATTCTTGATATTAAAATAAATAGCGCATGTCTGATTTGATTTAAATTCTTAATTTGCATAGATTCTTTGGTTAGACTCAATTAATTCAAAGACACATTCAAACCTCATCTAGTAATAGGAAACGTTTTCATCCCATCTTCAAGTGCTTTTTATCGCATCGTTCTCAATCCTATCAAAGGCAAGTAGCTTCATGCAGTAGTACATCTTTGTTGAGTTCACCAACTCATAAAAAACTTTAACATGACAAAGATATAACTTTGCTACTGATTACTTTTTAAAATGTCAAAGATTTATGTTCAAGTGAATTTTAGAATATCTTTTATTTTCAATATATTTTTTTTCTTATTAGTATTAATGTAGCACTTATTTAAGTGAAAACAATTAATTAGTCTTTTATACATTGTTGAATACATTTAAATCTATAATAAAAAAATATTAAATTCATGTTTCATCTGAATTAACATGTAAGAGACCATTCTGTCTGAGGAATTCTTTATCAAGGTGATGACTCCAAAACATTTAGAATACAAAGTATTTTGCAATTAGCATAGTTATACTTTATTATGATGTCATATAGCTATGTTTTTTATGATGACCAAATGATGGAAACATGACTTCAGAGTATCCCAATTCAATGGAACTCTGAATTTAAAAACTAAATTATCTTGCTAGCATTGTAAACAACTGATTCAGATGTGTTTGTATGATTCAATGAAGAATTGATACTTTCACTTGATTTCCAATTTTTAATTTTAATTTAAGCCTATGAGCTATGAATTAGTCTCTTTTGTGTTTGAGTGATTGTTTATGGTACATGTACATTGTAAATCCTGAACAAAGACACCTTATTATCTTCAATCATTTTTCATGAAGGTTTCAATCTGCTATTTTCAATCTCTCAAAGCAAGTTTCACATTCTGCTCCATTTTTACTATGACATCACCACTTGCAAGCAAAATTATCTTCTCTCCTCAGTTCCTCATTTAGATTCAAGTCACAGAAGCATAAAAATGTTGTCACAGACGAAACAACTTGCTTTTCCTGCCGCAGTAGTCTGTTTATGTTTATCCAGCATAAAAATGAAACTTGATTGACAACTCCAATTGGGCATGCGCATTGCAAACAATAGTCCCTGAAGCAGAAGTGTCCTCTAATAACTGCTCCAAATCTTCCACTGGTGCATTTCAAATGAGACTTCTCCAGGCATTTTGCAATGAATGCCCCAATTGTAATTCTATTCAATGGCTTGAAAGCATCAATCCTCCTACAGAGTCTTTTCTTGCTCCGATCACCTCCCCGATTAGCTCCCAAAACTTCCACACAGCCTCTCTCCTCCCTCTTTCTCCCTTTCCATGCAGCCGGATCAAACTGGTTTAAAGACACATTGCCCAGCCTCCTGCGGCATCAGAAATAAACCATCTAGAGGCACTTGATTCAGTATACTGCTATCTCTCGAGGCCTCGCCCTGTGTCTGCTAGAGTAAACAAACTTGATTTGCCACACCGGTCAGCATCATCATCATCATCATCATTGTTATCGACAAGCCAGTGGCAAGTGTATTCTTCCTCTCCCTTGTGCTCTCGGGCTTCTCCACATACCCAGAAGACAGATGGACAAGACAGAGAGCAAGAGAGAAGAAGAAGCGGGGGCGCGACTCGACGATGACTCGTCCGCCTAAATTTATAACCCCTGAGTGGTGGCGGCTACGAGGACGGCGAGAGAGAGAGAGAGCGCGTGCGAGAGCGAGACAGAGTTGCGTAACTATCTCTCTCTCGCTCGCACTCTCTCGTCGCGAAAAGGCGGCGGGCCGACGCACCAAAAAGTCTCTCTCCTCTCCCTCCCGCGCATTCGCTCCAAGGGTCGGACCGTGCCCTTGACACGTTTCTTCATCGTATACCTACTCGTGGCGGCGGCGAGTCGCGTTAGTCTCTCTCCCTTTGACAAGGAAGAGAGAAACGCGCCGCGCCGCTTTGGCGAGAGAAACGACGAGTGCGTGTGGCGAAAAGAGGAGTCAGCGGGATATACAGTATAGGTATATATGCGAGTGCGAAAGAGAGGGAAGGGAGTCGAACGTGGGAAGGAGAGAGACAGACGCAAAGATGGAGCGCGACTCGCGCGCGCGCGCACGCTATGTACGATGTACCGCGAGGAGGAAGCGCGACCGCGCCGCGTCGTGGAGGCGAGCGCGACGACGACGACGCTCTTCCTGCGCGGGCGTGCGCGCGCTAATATGCGTCGCAACCGCCACCTTATCGCCAATACCAATAAGATGGATGATGACGATATCGTCGCGACGATGCGATAGCTTTCCCCTCCCCGTCCCTCCATACACTCACACGCGCGAGCACGCCGAGGGGGCGAAATAAGTACATGCAGAAAGTACAACTCACCTTCCAAGAGCCGCTGTATTATGTTGTCGATGTTCAGTTTGTCGGTGTCAGACATCGGACCGGGCTGGTGCTTGCGCTCACGTCTGATCTATCCTGTCCTCGCACTCTCTTCCTCCTCTCTCTCTCACTCTAGCCGCTGCTCGTGCGCGTCCCGGGCAGACACCTAACTAACTGCTAGTAGTGTGTCTCGTGTGCGCCTGTCTGTCTGTCTATCCACACACACGGGCGAGAGAGCGCGAGCGCGCGCACACACGACAAAAAAACGGGGCTACGCACTACTCTCTCTCTCTCTCTCTGTCTCTCTTTTCCTCCGAGTCCTGCTGCAGAGTACACACTCGCGGCGACGACGACGACGTAGCACGCGCGCACACACCTCACTCTCTCGCTTGCTCGCCCGCTCTCTCTCTCTCTCTCACTATGTGCGTGCGGAGGAGCAGCAGCAGCAGCAGCGATTACGGACGAGAGGCAAGGTACCCGCAATGGCCGCCCCGGAGAGTCGCTCGGTAGCGCGCGCGCAGACACATACACGCCACGGCTCGGAAAGAGAAAACGCGCGCGCGCGCGCCAAGACGAGAGAGAGAGATAGAGGCTCTCCCCCTACCCTAGAAATATATATATATGCTATCGGGCAGCTATGCGAAAGAATGAGCAAGAGCGAGAGAGAGATAGGGAAAGAGGTGCTGCCCTCCCTGTGAATGTGGACGTCGCGCCTCGAGTACACGCGTATACGTATATGTATATATGTACGGTGTCGTATACTCGTATACGGCGTATATTGTACGCGCGGCGCTGCACTGCACGAGATGTACAGGGTACAGCGGTCGGTTGAGAGACGTCGGCGCGGATGTGTGTAGTACGGGCGCGTTTCCACGCTGGCGACCAGCTGTTTGACGTAGCCGACGGATCGGCGAATTGTCGGCCAGTTTGGGTAGAATTCTAGCTTCGAGGAACGAAATGATTCGCGAATGCTGGAAACGAGGAGAAGAGTTTGAATGGCGCGGTCGGAAAGGTTATCGACATCGCCCGCGCGCGCTCACCGAAGACGGAGCAGCTAGATAGGCTGTATTACACACGGATTTGCATTCTTTTTTCGCTTTCGCAAATTTTCGGAGACGGCGGTTTTGCGAGATATTGTGTAGCTTGGCTTTGAGGGAGAATGGAGTATGGGGGAGAATCGAGTCCCGACGTTTGGGGACGGTTTCGGTTTCATGACGAAATTGCCAGGAAAGTTGTAAAACGCATATTTATTTATAGATGTAATTAAGGTAGCGAAGTCACTGATTCGTCTATATTTTTATCGAGGTCGATCGCACGTGCATAGTGTAGCGCGTATGAGAGATGGACTCCGAAATTCATTTCGGAGCATCGGGTAAACAATGAGCGTATAAATCAGAGCAGAGATACATGTATCCGCTTATGAATAATAGAGTATGATCGAGCCATATAACGAAGATTACCTTAGTGGGAAGGATTTTATGGAATGCAATAAAAATATATGTTTATAAAATAAAATATACAGAAAATAATGAAGTAAAATATATATAAGAAGTTACTGAGGGGATGAGCGGTATATTTATATACGTTATTTATAATTATACGTATAGGAATCTATTTATTCTTACTTTACTTTGTAATATTTTTTTTTATGTAAAATATTATGTTATTAGAATATTATAACAAAATATTTTTTATATTATTATTTAATAAGAAATATGAACACGAGCATATAATATATATTAAAAAAAAAATTCAGTCGATTATTTATCATAACAAAATGTACATTATCAATGTTCATACGGATGATTGCCACTCGTAATTAGTGACTCATACTAATCGATCTGAAACAAGATTTAAAAATCGTAATTTCTTGTAGACATATATACTACTTAGTCATTAGTTGAGAATACGAGATTATTATATGTTTACATTTTTCCGCAAAGAGAATACATTTGAAATTGCCGTTGTTCCGCGTCGATATTTCAAATGGATCCGCGCGCAACTTCACATGTAGTGTGGTATTCGTTTTCCGTTTATACCTTTTGATCAACTACATAGCGATAGCCTAGCTTTGTTCGAGTCGCAAAAAGCCGTTGCGCCGCCAATCAGCTACGTGTCGATTGTTTATACAAAAAATTTCATCGAATTATTTAAACAACAAAATGCCCGAATTAGGAGTGAGTATTGATTATTTGAGTAAGAGCAGAGAATTCGCTCGTCTAATGATTTAATCCAATTGAAAGGAAATTAGGTTATAATGTTTTTTTGCCCACTGGAATAACAACGTGAATCTCAAAGTTTTGTTTCTTTGTTTATCTCACTTGTGATAACTGTCATTCATTATCATATGAATACTTGTCAGTCATTTTTTATTGCAATTGCTTAGAAATAGTTGATTAGTTGATTTTTTTGTTATTCCTTTGTGTGAAAGAAAACAAATCTAGTGATAAAGTAGACTTTCTTTACATTCTAGTTAATCCTAAGTGATTATTTGATATTAATTTTAGATGAACAGAGAACTTGTTGAGAATGGAGATGGACATGAGACAGGTATACTTGACGAGTCTCCTCCAAATTCCCCACCGGTCCATTTTGAACCAGTGATCCAACTACCCATAGTCGAAGTTTCCACAAATGAAGAGGAAGAAATGGAAATGATAAAACTGTAAAGTTTGATTAAATTTAAGACTTTTTCATCTTATCTTAATTCTATTCATTTCTTTACTAGTAAAATAACTTATTTAATATTTTTTCTCTGTTTTATCTCAAATTAAAAATTATAAAAATAGTTGTTATTTTGTTTAATATTTGGTATTGAAAATTTATAGGAGAGCAAAACTATATCGTTATGACACAACTGACAGTCCTAAAGAATGGAAGGAAAGGGGAACAGGAGAGGTGAAACTCCTCAGACATAAATATAAAAACACTGTTAGGATTGTAATGCGTAGAGATAAAACACTAAAAATATGTGCAAATCATTTTGTTTGGCCATGGATGAAATTAAATCCAAATTGTGGTAGTGATCGTGCATGGGTGTGGAGCGCTCTTGCCGATTTTGCAGATGAACAACCAAAGGCTCAGTTGCTCGCTATCAGATTTGCTAATGCAGAAAGTAAGTACTTAATATTATACTAAGTGATATTAATATTTATTGTATGGTATGATTTTAACTTTCTTCTTTATTTATCAAGATGCAAAGCTGTGGAAGGAGGCATTTGAAAAAGCAAAGAAAATAGTGGAGACTGAATGTGAAGTCTACTCAGGAAAGCCAGGCTCAGATGACAGTGATAGCGAAGCTAGTTATTCTGACAGTGAAGAGGAGGACTGCAAGTCCCAGAAATCTGATAAAGATACATCCACGTGTTCGACAACAGAAGGTAAAAATCATTCCATAGAACAAAAGAAAGGTACAGATGATACAAAAGATACTGATGATGTTGTAACAGCAGATCTTGAAAAGTTAACAGTTAAGGATGAAGAATAAATTTATTTTTAAAGCATAAAGGATGACTAATAATATTGAGAAAATATATGAAATTCCAATGAATGGAATGAAACATTCCTGCTGATGCGCACAAATACAAGTAAAACTTGAATCTAATACGACGCAAACTAGCATTTTAGAAATAAATTGATATATATGATACTTTACGATTTTTTTTATTGCATGAAAATTGTCAGATATAACAAGTTTGGACACTGATTTTCTATGTAAGAATGATATTTATACTGATATTGTACATGATATCTGTGATTTTTTTTTTTAACAAAAATGCAGTCTAAGAAAAACGTAGAATCTTCATTGGCTAGTGATTGCTGAATAACGTAATAGCCTATAACGTTGTAAAATGATAACAGTACATAATAAAAGCGATATTACTTTGTAATTAAAAAATTTCTTATATTGGCATCCAGCATGTATTCTCATTAGTATAAAGTATAGAACTGATTGTTTAGGAACGTCGACAATATATCACAAACCGGTAAAAATTGGTGTTCATGAATTTCGGCAGGTCATCTTAAAAGATGTTTATCTTTTCGCTTTGAAAAAACTTCTAAGAACACTTATTTAAAAAAACAAAAACTATACATAAACACAGGTTATTTAACAATGAAAACAGCAAATAATACAATATAGAATTACGAATCATTCGCATTCGTCTTGTTTGGTCCTGGAAATTCGATCCCTCAAGTTTCTGTTTCGCGCAAAAGCTATACGGAAAACGCAAAATCGAATCGAACATAAGTTTGTGCCGCATTATCTCCTTCGCCTTTTACACAAATTACAATTCATCCCTGTGCGTGAACGATTGCAAAATGTTCCTTCTCTCCTCCATCGATCGTTTCTTGTCGTTCGACAGTTTTCCCTTGAGCAGACCCTCGATTCTCGTCTGCTCGGTCTGGACAAACACGTCGCCCCGCTCCAGTATTCGTTCCATGGTTTTCACGTAAACTTTCGCCGCGGGTCGGTGCTCTTCCGGTAAAGTTTCCTCGAAAACTTTCGCCTTATTCAGAATTTCCTGCAAATACAATGGCGAATTGTAGTGTGTATCCAAGGTATTAAAAGTTTTCTTCTTTCGTTGTTCGAGGAAATATTAACTTTGTTAGTGGTCCAGATGAAGAAATTTGTATTATCATTTAGGGTGAAAGATATTAATAAAAAGAGTTGGTTAGTCAAAAATAAAACTATCGTAAAAACTGAGAAAGTAAAATAACGCTGTATTTAATGAACGATAATAGATATGTAGTGAGTATAGTTAGAGGCATATTTTTAAGTGATTTTTTCTAACTTACTAGCTTGTAATTTTTTCACAAATCGTATCTCT
>JAPYZP010003994.1:0-17816 GCA_030522985.1 Torymus sinensis
TTTTATTTCCGCAACGCGCGGACCGATATGTTTACCTTTGTAATATTACACTCGAATGCGAGCCTCGATATTTTTCCATCGCTGCGGATATGGATGTGTGTTTTCGTACGCGGGATCGATTCGCGCGCTTTCTCTCTCTCTCTCTCTCTGTATGTTTGTCGAGACTATGGAGTGCAAAGAGAGTCGCGCACGTTAGTTCTTTTATAACCGAAAGGTTTTTTTATTCATATCAGAGAGAGAGAGAGAGAGCGAGAGAAAAATAATGGAAAATCGCGCGAGAGAGAGAGAGTTAAACGGCTAACGGTGCGGAGGCGCATACTTATAGCCGCATGAAATATACACAGTCGCCGTATATACGAGCTCTTTCAACGCTTACAGGCGAATGAGGAAAATAGTTTAATTAAAAGACTTTTTCCGCAGCGGAACTCGTTTCAACCGTGTAATTTCCCCGTAATATCGCGCAACTTTTTCATTTTTTCTTCATTGTCTCCGCCGGACCGTTTTATAAACCTGTCTATATATATACACACGTACAGCCGTGTAATTTGATTTTATTAGATTTGCGCGCGCGCGCGCGGGGAGACATTTTATAAAACGCGGCCCCGCGCGCGGAATCGAGAAACTTTCCCGGGCATTTCAGAACTAGTTTACGCCAATGAGCCGTGACGATCAAAATGTGTATCGGCTCTCGGAGCGTACAGATTGATAATGAGACTTTATGACCCTAATCCTGTAATAGACCGGCAATTTCCATGTCGCGCGCGCGTGTGAGATACGAAAAATCTAGCGGCAGCCCCGCGTATACAGATATCGACACCGTACCGCACGTGTTATCGATCATTTTGCGAATATACTTATAGATATAATAATCGACGCAGGAATTCTTAAATTATTCGTTAGCGTTATTGATTACCAAATACTTACTGCACATTATGCTACTAATTAAAATGTAGAAAGTAATGACCATCGGTAAATGACACGCGCGCGCATATAAAAGTGCAATTTTTATATTGATCCGGACAATCCAACTCCCGCGCATTTTTCACGCTCTTCGCAATCCTCGCGCGCAGGTGCGACGAGTATACAAAACTCGAAACATTATAATAATAATAATAATAATTGGCAGCGCGGCAGGCTCTTAATACGCGCATAATTACGCCGCTCTCTCGGAGCGACCAACTCGACCGCGGCGCGCTCGCGAGCGATTCGATTAATCAAGCGGACCGGACCGATCCGTTCCTTCTCTCCTCTCTTATGTTCTGTTTTTTTTCTTCTTCTTCCTCGCCTGCACGTATACGTGTATCGAGTTTCGAGTCGCTCGGGCTAATTGGATTATTAATTAATAAAGCGCGCGCCCCGTTTAATGATATCGTTTTACGGATCTTTAGGAGCGCGCGAGAGGTAGTGCGCCTGTCTGTCCCGTCGCCTCCGCGTGAGTTTTTGCGCGAAGGGAAAAACGGTTTATCGCGCGATCGGACGCGTTATGTAAGATTATTAATGAGACTCTGTCGTACAGTTGTGCATGTGTGTGTGTGCGCGCAGGCGCGCCGGTTTCCGGACTGTGCGATCATCACATGACGATTTCTTTTTTTCTTTTCGAGGCTGCGTCTATTTTTGCACACACACACACTATATAAAGAGGCTATATACTCGCGATTGTACCGTAACGCCATTAAAACAGTTAAATTTAACGATTCGGTCTGCGCGTATTACGTTCACCATATATAATGTAATCGCTTATCTCAGATCGTAAAATCAGTGTGTGTTCGACACTCGTCGTTTAAAGTACAAAATCGCAGCGTAATTAGAGCAGCAGTTATCATTCGCATTATATACGAAGATGAAAAAGTCAAACGACACATACACCCGTCATCATCATCATCATCCACACACACACGCACACTACCATGTATACCGATCGACTTTCATAAGCCATTATTAACCAACGACCGGCGCATAATAAAGTATGGACAGCCCGTACTCCGATATAGAAATAGAAAACTCGCTCGACTCGACTCTCCTCGCCGTGTGTCTGTATACATTATACACACTACACACACTCCTACGACGAAATCACGAATGTCGATCGCGCAGGTGAGATAATGAGCTCTCTCTCTCTCTCTGCTCCTTGCGATATATATCGCGGGGACGATGCGCTCGCTCATATGTGTATATATACATGTAGGAGACCGCGCACGTAGAGGCAATAGATCGTGTGTGCGCGCATGCACGTAGTGGTATATACTAGTGGCTGGCTGGGCGACGCGTCGCGCCTTATATGCGCCGCGCACGCAAATGGACGATAGTGCGCGGGGCACAGGCTATAAGAGCGGCGACAGGGCGAGGATAATAATCGCTGAAGGAGGAGGAGGAGGAAGAGCGTGTTGACAGGGCTGTGCCTTATACGTGGCGCGGAGACAAGAGACGTGTGATGCGCGCGGGTGTCGGTAGACGACGACGAGTTGTGGTGCGGAATATAAGTCTCCGATTTCATATATATATAGGTATATCGATTATTTGCAAAAAGCGGGAGGAAAATATAATGGTAATTTTTATGAGTGATCGGTGATTTGAATTTTTCTTGTTTGTCTATTGTAACAATAAGGATTAGCGTATTATCCTGTGCTATATATACACATCGATAACTCTAAACCGGCCGATATGTATATATATAGTTTTACGATAAAGTAGCCTGGCAATATAGGCCGCGGCAACAACGCAAATAGACCACATCCGTAATAACAGAGAATTTTCCAAAACGCATTTTCGTGTAATAGTTATCCATTAGTTTCGCAAACTACCGCTAGGGGGATCGCCGTCAAAAATGCAAACACACACCGAGAGAGAGAGGGAAAAAGAGCGCGAGCGCCATAACGATAACGATTATATACGCCCCGGCTAACGTTGGCCGAAGGTGAAGCTGTAATTGTAATCGCCGGCGTAACGAGCCCGCAGCGCGCAACGCGAGCTGCAGTACACCTAATTCGATCGAAAAATTACGAGAGAGGGCAGTATAACCTCTTCTTCGCGGCGGACGTCATTACGCGCCGGCGGGCATTATCGAGTTACAAAAATCCTCGTCGAGAGCAAAAAGAGCCCTGTATATACCTTCCCTCTCTCTCTCCCTCTCTCTCTCCCTCTTCTCAAATTAATACAATACCATTACGCGAATTCTTTTCTTGCTCCCCTAACCTGTCTACTTTACGCCCCTTCTCTCGCCCGCGTCGTTATCGTTTTGCGCCTTCTTGTACACACTATCTCGCTCTCACTCTCTCGTCCCGTGTAATCTCGCGCTCGACGATTATCCCCCCGCCATGAGAGAGCGAGCCGATATATACCCTCTTCTCGAGGCGCTAAGTCGCGTCTCCTCTTTCGGCGCATTATGTACACGCGTATATATACAGCTATAACGTTACGTATATATATTGATGGATACCCGTGCACTCACTCGCAGAAACGTCTTATTGTCGAAGAGAGATGGATTTCTCGCGCGCTTAATAGGGCAAAAAGCGAGCGCGCGCAGCACGCGAACGCCGCGAAATTGCCGGCAATAAGGCCCTCTGCCTTTTTACTCTCTCTCTCCTGCTCGTTGCTGCACCACGGAAAATCGAGAGCCAAGTTCAACGATCGCCGATAGGTGGATATATATATACATATCCAAGTCCCTGGGAATTCGCTGCGTGCGGTGTTTGATGGACTCTCTCTCTCTCTCTCTTCGAGAGCGGCGCGAGACGCGCGCGTTTTGCGCTCGTTACGGCTGTTTACCGCGCGTCCGGGCATTCAATTTTCAATATTACCACCGTGATGATGGGTTTTGGAAAATATATTTGTTTTCGCGGGTTTATGGGCCTTACGATATAATACTTTTATGGGGGCGATCCTATCTCTCCCCGCAAGCAACGTGTGTAGGTCATTAATTAGTGTGTACGTGTGTTTTAGTCGTGGCTATATAAAATTGTTAATTTTCAGGGCTTTAATTATTCCTTACTATATAAAACCTCATACCACAATATATACATCACCCTAATTCTTTCACAGCATTTTAAGCCGCGCGAAAAATCATCGTCATCCCCGCTCCGCGAATCTCCTCAACTCGCGCTCGCGCACACACACACACGCATACGCATATAACAGCCCCCTTGGGGTGTGTCCTCATCGGGGCGCAGAATCCGTCCAATCCCGGAGCGACTCGGCCTCCCCCGGAGCTCGTCGCCCTGGCAACCGCGCGAGCATCCCCCTACCCCCTGCACACCCCTCGAGGGTGCGATTACCAAATGGGCGAGAGAAAAAGTCGCCGGTAGCTGTATATAGGGGTGGGGAAAAGCGTTTTATAACTCGATCAAACGAGCCGGAATCTCGAGGCTCTCGCTTAATTCTCTCCCCTCCGATGTTTTTCGGCCTGACCCCCGCGCGCGGAGTAAGTAGTCGGAATAATGGTAGAGGAGGGGGCAGAAGAAGGACGAGACGAGAGAGAGAGAGAGACGCCGGGGCTTCTCTATTTGTTCGGTTAATCGCTCGCTAAGTGGCGCGCTCGTTACGCGGCGGAAGGGACGCCCGATTGGCCAGCTCTCTCTCTCTCTCTCCCCTATACGGTTTATATAAGCTGCGAAGGGCGACGGCCCTTTATCGACGGGGCGATGTATATATACGTGAGCACGCCATGATACGATAATATTTGCTCTCGGGGAACGAGGAGAGAAGGAGAGAGAGAGAGGGAGGGGAGGAGAGAATGGGAGGAAGAGATGGAAGATCGTTAGCGCGCTTTTTGTAATGCGATTATGGTAATTTGGAGCTTCACATTTTTCCCCCTTCGCTCACCCCGCCGCCGCGGGGCTTTATTTCGCGACCGCGCGTCGCAGCCACGCAGCGATTTTTGTATATGGATTTTAATGGTGAACGATGAAGGTTTTTCCCAGTTGAAAGATGAAAATTAAATTTCACGCGAAAATCTTTCATCGACTTTTTCCACAAGTATAGCCATAGCCATTCTGTCTCTCTCTCTCGGTGCAATTAGAAAAAAAATAAACGCGTCTCTCGAGAGACGTCTGGTCCTCTCTAGTTAGCTCTCGAGCAAACATTTTGATGGATGCCACAATGGGCTCGATATTCCACGTTGATACGCGGTCCTTCCCTCTAATTTCTATCTTTACCCTTTTCTCTCTTTCTCTCTCGCATTCTTCGCATTGCCGCCGCTGCTGCCGCTGCTTCTCGAGTTAGTTTTGGCAGTCGTCGATCTCGCCGAACAATGGGCCGAGAATTAGAGTGCGCTTCCGTACTCACGCTCTCTTGGAACGAGGAGCCAAAGCCATTGTAGCCCGCGAATACCGGCTTTATAGGGGTCGCCCCCTCTCTACTCCATGAATCGGAACGATACTGTAGAGGCGGGAGGGGGAAGAGAGTCGAGGGGTAAAAGTAAAGTAGTTGCCACTTAATTTGCTCCGAGAGGGGAGGAAGATCGATCGAAGCGAGCCCAACATACACGCATCTGATGGGGGGGATGATGGTCGTTGAGGGAAGATGGCGGCGACCCGTTCGGTGACACGCTTTCTCTCGTTTTTTTTCTGCTGAGCTTTCGGCGTGATCTCTTGCTCTCTTTTTTCCTTCTATCTCTGCCGGCATCTGTTGTATGAGGTTCCTGCGTAGATATAATGGCGAATGACTTGCTGGGAGGACTTTTTTTTCGGATATAACCGATATTCTTTTTTTTGTGGCTCTTTTGTATAACGCGGAAAATATGAAGTCGTTATACTTATTGTAGGAATTTGTCAGCGCATTGTGCTCTCGCGGTCGCGACAGCTCTGTTTAATTTACGGTCGCAGAAAGTCGATCGATTTTGGGCAGAGACTCCGACAAAGGCAATTATTCGATGTATAATACATCTAAAGTTACAAGCGTATTTTTTAACAATAAAAAAAAAGAAGCACTTCTTTCACACACATATAGAAAAGCATGAAAAAAAAACTAACCTTTTCCCTTATTCTTCTGTTGTTCCAGGTGAAGGTCTGGTTCCAAAATCGTCGCACGAAGCACAAGCGCATGCAGCAGGAGGAGGAGGCCAAGTCCCAGCAGCAGTCGAGCGGCGGTAACGGCAACTCGGGCAGCAACTCGACCTCGAGCTCGAACAACAACGCGAACAACAACGGCGGCGGCGCCGGCAACAAGAACACGCACCACGTGAGCAAGTGGCAGCAGGAGACGGCCGATTACCATCACGAGGACGAGGACGAGCACATCGACCCCGAGGCGGACGAGTGCTCGAGCGGCTCGGAGGCGTAGCTGGACGTTCTGTGCCTGGACTAGGCACAGGCCAGCGGCGGATGCGCTCGGGGCATGGGAATCATCGGCGCGTACCGTTAAACCGAGGAAACAAAGCGCGTTACGCGAAACATAGCCGACGATTGTTGACGACTAATATACGAACTTTTTAAAGCATATGATGTACATGGAAGTCGTCTAAGTCGTCGTGCGCGCGCGCGCGAAGCATTTTTGGCGTTATATATATATATGCGTATAATAACACTATATGAATCATTTACATTGTGATATAGCAGTCGAGTATGGCTCGTTAACGATTGTCACGCAACTATTATTACCTGCTAACTTATAGCTGAAACGAGGGAAGAAACGAGGAGAAAAAGAAAAAAGATTATAATCGCGACGATTTCTATATAATATAGCGAGAACGCCGCGTTCGAGGCGGAAAACATCGTGTACACTGTATAAACGACGACGGCCAGAGGAGAGAGAAAACCGATCGATCGCGGCGAATTGTCCTTCCTCTGCGCGCGAGAGAGATCCCCACAAGAGAATGCGAAGCTAATTCCCGTCTCCGCGAAGTATGTCTATACGTGTATGTATGTATGTACGTGTGTATGTGTGTGAGTGGAGAGAATACGCGTGTGCATTTTGTACTTGGGGAGAGAGAAGAGAAGAGAGCGCGGTAACGAGGACTATATGCACATACGGCTAGCAGAGGCGCACAGCCATAAATAAAGGGGAAGTCCCGCGAGCGCGCGCGTGCGCGAGAAAGGGCTAATTTGTACATACCTATATACCTGCAGGCCTAGACTCGCTCTCTCAGCGTGCCAGATTTCACACCAGTGACACATTGTAAATAGCCCGCCGCCCCCCGCGACACGTAGATTTTAAGCGAGCGAGTGAGTGTGTGTGTGTGGAATAGAGGTGTGGAAACTCTTGACTGCCATATAAGATTGAGCAAGAGTATACGTGTGCCAAACTTTTTGACTCTCATGATGATCAGAGCATCAGCCCAGTGTGTGTCTGTCTGTCTGTCTGTCTGTATTATGTGCATGCGAGTGGTGTAAAACGTGCTATGTACTTTATTAAGCGAGCAGTATTTCCTTTTCATTCGATGGATATGTCCCCCCAAAACAAGCGTTATTGTATCGACACGAAGTTACTTAAATTATTTAGATTGAAGTATATATATATATATATTATATATATAAAGACAATTGAGTCGGGCACGGGTGGGTCAACGAGACCCGCGTGGCCCGATCCTTCCTGTAAATAGGCGTGTACATAAGAAATTGTGATTTTACTCGACCCGTTATCGAGGCGTAGATCTGTAAGACGATCAAAAAAGATTTAGTTCGTGTTCTAGCGACATTATAGCGAAATAAATTATATCACATCAACATTATACAACCTTGTCTGTGTTTGTTCAATACTTGTACCTATACCTTGGATCCTTGATCTTCTCTCAATCTCAATTTTTTCCTCTCTCATTGTATTGTCAGATAATACTAGTCATTTGGACTTTTTTTTTTATTTGTTTATAATCTTTTTTTTTCTTTACAAAAATTTTTTTAAGTATCTGACGGGGATATTGCCTGAGACGTTTAGTACGACAGTTTTAAAGTAAATGCTAATTGACAAATGAATAATATTTTATTAAAAGAGATTTGATATACTGTTTAAGAAATTAGATGTAAATTTTGCAATAGGTAAAAATTTATGCAAAGATGAATTTTACAGCCACTTTAATCTAAATATTATACTATTATTGAATATAAAAACTAATTTGTAATGCTTCATTTTGAAATTGTTAAAAAAAACACCTAGAATAATATCGATTTTACTGAATGTTTATTGACAGAATCAGAAACTGGAACATAAATATTACATAAAGCAATCCGAATAAAGTTGTTCGATCATTAACTCTAATTTTCATCAAAACAAAACTTCGTTTCTATTTATTATTCTAACGATTGAAAGTAAAACAGATAATTATTATAATTTTCATTAATAGTTTGTGTTTATATAAACCCACACATCGTCGACTCCAGAATTAAAATTCCTCTTTACCTTTTACAACCTTATTAAACGTTTTTTTTTGTCGATCTCAAAGAATTTTACAGTTATATACACCATCGCCGAAAAATTAATAAACCACGCTGTTTTCAGCACACAACACACATCAACAGAAACGAAACACCTTCATTATTACTCGTGTTTTACATCTTTTCGACCGCTCCATCTCCTTTTTTATTTCCCTGATTATCATGATGCTCGCGAAGCACTGCACCTCTGCCCACATGCCTCACCTTATTTTTTCTCTTCCTTCTGCCATCCAAACTACACACAACGCGCGCACTACCATTCGGCAACGGTTAATGAATCTTTTTCCATTTGCCTTATCGGCCACGATAATCACGCGCAATAAAGCTGAAAAAATAAAGAGTGACCGGGCTACCGGGCGCACTGCACACGATGATTATTGAGACGGCGTATCTCTCGTCTTCATAAAAGAGGCAATTTTAAAAGCACGGCCCTGCCGAAATGTAAAAAAAAACACGAGGTAATATTTTGAAAATTTCACTCGCCGAGAGCAGGGAAAAAGTAGGCTGCGCGAGCGTCCGGCAATTACGCGCATGTGCAGCTCCCTTGATGATTTCTCTCTCCGGCGCAATTAGCCGCTGCAAGCGCGCGTTAACGCCGCGCTGAAAGGTCACTGTCGATTCGCCTTGGCGGCGCAATATTTCACGGCGCTGCTGCGCGGTCGTTATTTGTTTTCCCGAAGGATACCGAGAGGCAGGTATACACGTTGAGAGAGGAGGAGAAGGAGGCGATGCGAGAATGCTAAGTTTTCCGGTTTACCGAATATTATAAGAATTGTGCCAAAGTTGTCGGTTACGTTCGCAGTCCGTCGGATATCTCGCTGCTTTTATTCAATATTAAATGGGACTGTTTAACTACACGTGTTTTTCTTTTTCTTTCAAAAGGCTAAAACTAACTTCGCGCGTCTTTCCTCGATTCTTGAATTTTCAATTTTTTGGTTACAAAACCCTTGCGATATGCTGAAGAAATAAGTATAGATGTTTTATTTTTATACGCATAGTCGTAATACTATATGTGAATTGGTATTTTGACTGGAATATACTACGGCATTAAATAATAAAGCCGCAATATATTGATCTTATACGAATTGAAAAATTATCAGTAGAGATATAAATAAGGCCTACTAATCACTACGTACATCAATATATTCTCTTTTATAGAACGGTAACGTGTCATTCAAAAATTAATCATATTAAGAACATTAGATAACAATCAGTGTTATAGCGAGAACTGGCAATTAATTTTGCAATTATGCAAATTAATATCGAACTAGAAGTCAAACAAGTATTTGCCTCCATATATAATCTCGTTCAGAGGGCGCAAAATTCACATATTACTCTGGCGATCAAGGAAGCAAGTAACTGCTGAAAGCTGTTTTATTACTTCTATTTTAATACCATAAGATATTCAAATCAGTTAGAGGAGAGAGAGAGAAGTTGCAGTAACTTGTCTATACGAAATATGATTAAACTTTTATTTATCATTACTTTGAATCAATCGATCATTTACTGTTCATAATTTCTGTTAAAACAACATTCACAACAGTCGACGATTATACCTTCACATAATAGATTTATTTCATTAGTTTAGAGCATTAAATTCTCGTGAACTATTGAATCACTCGGAGGTATAAAAATTACAACTCGCACTTTTAAATTAACGCACAATCACCTACAAAATCTATAAAATCCTCTAAGCCAAAACTTCTCATCCCCTCGCCAACCCATATCAAACGATCCTCTGCCCATCAAACTCGCCGCGACACTTTTTCATGCACCACGTCCGAAAACCCCCCGATAGACGATTATTATCATACGTTTTCGATACCCCGACGCGTCGCCGAGCGCGAATTAAATTAATTAATGAGATCTGCGGACGGCCGCGACGGGTGTGAGAGGTTGATCTATCCGTCCGCCCGACACGAACAAAAAGTTGCTCGCGCCGGTATAACGTGGATACAATATATATATATATATATATATATACGTATAATACGAAGTCGGTCGTTTCGCGAACGAGCTTTCTGATTAATATTCAGTAGCCGCGAGCGCTAATTGTTATTGCGAGCCCTGCGCGCTAATTGGATCGTCGACTTCTTCGTTTTTCTTCATTCGGAGAGAGCCAGCGCGTGATTATTGGATTACTCGCGAGGGGCCTTTTTGATATTTTAATCCGCGAGGCTGCGATATTTTCGTGACTGACGCTTATTCGTCTCGTTTATTTCGTTTCCGTATATATAAGCTCGGCGTTTTCACCTTATAAGGTTCGGTATATTCTTTTTTGAGGTTTTTGACGTGTCTATATTAGCAGCGTACAGGTGACGTACGTCACATCAAAAAGACTTTTTCTTTTTATGATTTTCAAAAGGTTAACTTGTTGTTTGCGCGTGTGTATATATATATATATATAAAACAATTTAATGCGAATAATAAAACTTGTATAGTAATTTGCATGAAAATCAACCTTAAGTATGATATTTAACTTTAAATGGTTTGCCATTTCGGGCTTAACGAGGTTAATTTGTAACAGAACTTTGCTCTTTTTTAAAATTACCAGAAGAAAGTTTTCTCGAAGTAAAAAAAAAACTGGCTGTTATTAAAATTTTGAAAATACATAATCATTCCGAGTAATAAAGTTTGCATGTAAAAAGAATAATCTTAATTTCTGCATTTTAAACTCACGGCATGGCAACATAAGGAACAATTTTTGCATCGTGCACTTTGTATATCCCACTATAAATCTTTCCTCGTAATTAAGTAATCCTCTTTATAAAACAATAATTCACGCAAGTAGCAATTTGATTTATTTGTAAACTCATAAAGAAATCTAAATGAGCACGAAATAATGTTTACGATCTAGCGTGTATTAATGCTCGTGCACGAAACAATGCTTAATTAGATTCAAGTAGCAACGCGTACGTGAAATGCAAAAAAGGTGTAAACATAGGTATCTCCATTGATTACAATTATGAATTTTAATTTAAACGAGCGCACATCGCGTAGTCCGTGAAACTTTCCGCCAACGCGCAATCATCGATTACAGCAATTTGCGAACGGCATATATAACAAGCATCGAAATAACGCGCATCTCTCGCGCGCGGATATAATTCAACGCCGATAAAATACGCGCACTCGTAAATTCTTGGGGCAGCTCGCGCTTGCAATACAACAATTCTCTTTCTCTCTCTTCGCGAGCGCTACCAATTATAACGGCTTTGATTTTGGCATCCTCCCATGACGCGCGCAACATCCGATAATGCAAACGCAGCGCATAGAGCGAGCAAATAGCTCGGCGCCGTAAATTCCCTTTCCGCAATTTATTCGCCAAGTTTCTCGCCTCATTTAACCCAATTTAAGGGGCCATTTAGCCTTCGCCTCGTTCTCTTTATGCGCCTTGGAATATTCCGTAAAGAGGCGAGGGGGGGTGTTTGTTTTGTGTAATTGTCCGCGATTTGCAAGCATTTAACATATCGTTTTGCATAAAAATGACGGGGCGGAGAGTGTTGCGCGCTTGTGTGTATACATGTATATACATATACCTGGGCGAGCGCGCGGATGCCTGGGATTCTTCCAAGACTCGCTCGCGGGGATATATGCATAATGACCGTGAAACGCATAATACTCCGCTCTCTTATATACTCTAAATATTTCAAAGTGAAATTTTCCTTCGTCGAAAGATCATCGCTCCGCTATTCAAGTATTTTTAGTCTTGTTAAAGGGAATGAAGTCACTCTAGCATAGGAAAATCTGCGATCAAATTTACAAGTATAACGCGATGCGCTCCGCTGAAGGTTATTTTTAGAGAGAGAGAACAATGATGATTTTTAAGAGCGCTTTCAATTTGAATTTCACAAGGTAAACGATTCTTCTTAACTGTTAAATTGTAAATCAATGCGAAAATTACTACCTGTTGTAACCGATTGTAAATTATTGTATATAGCAATATTTAAAAAGTGGCGCGGTCTTCGCGTTCGATTGGGAAATTCATAGTACGTCTCGACGAAGGAGTTTTTGAGATGCATACACGAGCTCCTTGATGTATACGCAGTATCTGTATACATTTTGTACTTGAGAGTTGTAATTATTTCCTTATCTCCGGTGAATAAGGGGTTGAGACAATGATCTAAAGTGTAATTGAGTATTTATGTGAAGTGCACGTTCTTTTTATTTTAATTTATTTATTTAACCAGATTAATTACATTATACATAGGTATAGTAATCCTGAAGGGAGGTGTACACGGCTATATACATGCACATAAGTTGGATATACATAATACAAATTTATAATTTACAAACTTTAACAGAGTACTTATATGTTCTATAAAAACCTGTAACATACATATTACCACGTGAGCAGACTTGTCCTATATAGTATGATCTCCTGTCGACGTCGACCGTCGCCGGGTGTGTCCAGGAAAACTGGCCAAAGCGCAGATTTGCATTCCTCGTCAGTCGGGAACAACTGACTCGATCTTTCTCTATCTCGATTAATACTTTCAATAAAGAACCTACGTAACATATTGGTGGCAGTGGTGTCTACAAAATAGACCTTACTGGTCACCACGTTTTCGATTTTTTTTTTTTTTTTTTTTTTTAGTGGTGTCAGTTTTCAATTGTTAAGAAGCGTTTTTTTTTACGCGACATTTAGCAATACTTCTTATCTTACGTTATTTCACACGGAAATTGGTGGGAAAATCCAAGCCTTAACCGGACAGCATGCTATGACTGATGATAATATGAGTGCCTTGGTTCAACCGTAAGTATTTTTTTTTTTATTCTTTCATTTCTCATTCAAAGTACAAATAAATGTGTATATATTATATTTTATCCTGTTTCGACGAAGTTTTTAAATTTCCTTGTTACGCATCAGCTTTTTTAAGCAGCAGATACTGGGAAAGCTCTAAATTTCGGAGAACTCTTGTGCCGTTAATAATAATTAAAACCGTCATAAAGAGGCCAATCCACGTGCGCAGGCCAAAACAAAGCGCTGATTGTACGTCTGCGAAGCACGGCCGGAAAATGCGATTCCCTGGGTTATTTCCAGGCAGGGCCCTCGCACTTCGTCGTGAGAGTGGGAGAGAGAAAAGCGCAATTACAAGCACTCGGAAGAGGGGAATCACTTCACGAAAAATAGTATATTATGCACTTATAGAGAGGTAAAAACTTGGACAGTCCATAGCTCAGTGAAATAATGCAACCCGAACCGAAGGCGAGGGTGGCAAACACAAGATGTGGGCTGGCAAATACGTTTTTCCTTAGGTGTACCGTCGTTGCCCGAGCTTCCGCTGATAAGAAAATTTGTATTCAGTCTAAACTTGAAACACATTACCTTCTTCAACAGAATCAGGAAATAATTAGAAATAAAACCACAATTCTCTTAAGTTGTAGCGTAAAATATGCTGAAATATAATCATATAATGCCACTGATGATATGAGATTTATTATATTAAGTTATGCTTTTATTTATTTAACTCGAGTTATATTTCTCAGAAAAAAAATTCTCAGTTTTTTATGCTAAGCTAATGGCAAATATTTCAGAAATTTTTCAATAATCTTACGTGTATTTGAGTTTTGTCAGTCAGTGTAGTTCCCTCATCAATTCTCTATCATTCATCGCTCTGCCTTGTGCCATCCATTTACCACCTATTTATCATTAACAAAACGCATTCATCACCTCTAAACCTTTAGTACCGAATAAACCATCTCCAAATCTCTGTCTCTCTCTCTGCCACCATTAGCCAAAAAGAGCATCGCGCCCAACAACCGACACACACCGCACTGACGCCAAAAATTCCCCCAAACTTTTTCAAACGCCCGCAGAGCAGAATATCCAGCCGTTAGGACCGTATACGAGTGAAGTCGAGGAGAAAGAAAGATCCTTCTTCTCCGGCGTCGCGCCGCCGGCTCTCTACACACACACATATATATATATATACACGAAGGGAGCAGCATGAGCGTAACAGTATCCGCGAAGGAGGCGGCGGCGGCGGACGGATTCCTCGCGGGGCGAGACCGAGCGGATTGTGTGCACAGAATGAACGCAAACTGTGAGGGTAATTTGCTACACCGGCAATTTACATAATTAGCAGTTCTCTCCCGAGAGAGCGGCCCCTCAGCCCTATCCTTCTCTTCCTCTCCCTCTCTCTCTCTCGTTCGAGCTTCTTCGTATATGTGTGAAGGTATACCTGTGCGTAGAGGCTATCTCGTTTTCTCTCACTTTATCTCTCTCTCTCTCTCTCTCTCTCTCCGCGTGTTTATCCGTCTCTCCCCTCGCTTTTTCCTCTTTTCTTCTCTCCTCTTGCCGCGCGTCTCGATATCTCGTTCGCTCCCCTTTTTTCGACCGCGCGCTCTTCGGCTCTCTCCTCTCTACCGTTCGCGCGCGTGCGCAATTCGATTTGCGCTAGCGCGTTCTTTGTGTCTACTGTATTGCTCGGCATGGCGCTCCGTTTCGTTCTTCTCTCTCTTTCTCTCTTCTGGCGCTCGTTTATTCTGACTCGTTATTAATTTTCTCTCTTTTGATTTAACCTTGTGGCCGCGCTCTTGAAACTATTATTATTTCTGCAGACTTGTTTCGACGCTTTTAACGAGCCTGTTAGAGGTAAAAAATTTTTATTTCATTTTATGCATATATGCAAAGTGTTTGTATACTCTTTCACGTATACAAGTGAAGTATAGCGCGAACTGTCTATAATATATTTATCATGCACGGTAATGTCATTCGATCTTCTTCGATTGACAATTCCAAGTAATATATGGTATTTAAAATAATTGATTTAATATTTGCTATAACTATGAAGGAGATTTGTCAAGTCACTCTTATTTAATTTGTTGAAAATTTCTACATTTATTATTCTACAATATTATTGTCATTTTAATAACTATTTATTACGTACTCATCATTTTATTATATATCGTGGCCTGTCAAATTAAAACGTTACTATTCCTCAGACATTATGATGCAATTACTAATATTATCTCCTATATACCTCGGCACATAAATCTTGTAATGTAATGAACCAACGCCTTGAAGAGAACGAGAATTTGAACAAAATTATAAACACACAAATTCGCATTATAATTTTTAATATAACTAAAAAAGAAAAAAGTATTTATCTTGTTACACTGTCTACCCCCATTTTGCATTTACACCCAAGCATGCACCATCCTCAATTCTCTCCTCGCTCTTCAACCTTCTCGCTACATTACCGTTCCTCGCCTTCTCGCCAACCTTCATTCATTCTGCCCTAACTAGGCGTAGGTACAGGGCGCTCACTTCGTGTATATACATACATGCACATGTATATGTATACCCACACGCTCGAGAGCGAAAACGCGCGCCGAGACCTTTCCTTTCCAGTCATTGATTTTACGTCTGCCTGGGCAAACACACCACCACCACCAGCAGGAGCACTAGACTCTCTCTTCGGGGTTACGTAGGCGTGACCAAACGCTCTCCATTATCCTAATTTCTATATCGAATTAGCGCGTGCGCGCTTGCTGTAGCGAGGGTGGAGATAGCGAAGAGAGAACGAGAGGGAGCGAGAGGAGAAACGCGGAATTCTCCAGAGAGTTAATGATCTTCGAGCACGACGCGATTTTACGGTACGCATTTTTTTGCAAAGCTCTTCCGTTCAGCGAGGATAGAGCATTCCTCTCTCGACAAGTCTTTTTTCCATATATACCCGCAGCGAGTGTATGTATAATAACAGCGTGGTCGGGTTTGCATTAGAGATCGGAAGAGGGAGGGTGAGATATTTTACGGGGGAAATGAAGCGAAAATGATGCATATTTATGGCAAAAAGCTGACTCGCCCGCGTTCGCGTAACGCATCAACCCACGCCGGATTTGATTTTCCTCCGCATCCTGAGATATTTTTGCCCTCTCCCCCTCCTCTCTCCAAAGACGAAACGAATCGCGTTTTAAGATGTTTCCATGAATTATTGATTTATACACATCGGGGCTTTCTAGGCAGAAAGCGTTTTTGCGCACTTTGTTTGCCGCGCGCTGTGTATAATGCCATACCTTCGCACCGCTGAATGGTAATTCGGAAAAATTATATCCGACGTATGTTTGACTGTTAAGTTTAATGTCCGGTTAATATCGCTCGAGCGAGGTTTTGCTACAGCGGCGAATCAGCAATTCATATTATACGCGCGTATCTTTTAGTTGGCAATGATGCGTGCGCGTAATGATTTTGCGCTGTGTGCGCTAGAAAGTGACTTTTTAAAGTTCATTTCCTGCGCGCTGGCTGCAATTATATATGAAAATTTATAGTTACGCGTGTACGATCGCGAGGTATAAGGATACCTGCACCTGCCCTATTTTTGTTTTCCGAATTCTCGGTATGGCTATAATTGCGACGGTATATCCGATGATATCTATGCAAAGTATATACGTGTATAGTTTTGAGCTTGTATCTCAGAATATATTCTCAAAACAGATTTTGTCTTTTCTGCAGTTTCTCGGAAAAAATGGAACACTTCAGGTGAATTTTTAACTATACGAAGAAGAATGTCCTTTCTTTAGGTCAAAGATTTTGATCAAACGTTGGGGAGATTTTTTTTTTCGATACCCGCGGACAGAGAGCCCATAATTTACTTCGATGGGTCCTACTTACTGAAATCACTGCCAATTCAGTTCTTATTATGGCGCTATAAGTTCGAAAGACAATGGTGGAGATTATTGTATACTATTACGGCATTTGTGATATCCTTAATGTTTCTAGTACAGTAAAATTGCTTTGAATTGTACGTTATTGTTCCTGTTAGTTTTTACTTCAAACAATGATTAAAGTGTGTTTGAAAGTTGATTTGGTGCTGAAGTACTTATTTATTTAATCCAGTAATAATCACAATGTTTTACATTTAACATTTATGTGGACGTTAAAACGTGTAAATAGAACTGGATAACTATATAGATAGATATATTATATAAATGCGTCATAAGTTTTAATATTATAAATCCAATGGAAATACTGAAAACTATACCTTGTGTACAATAACAGAAAACTAAAAATAGATTAAAATACTATTATTTCGAGTGGATATTCGCGAATTGTTATTGGTTAGATGGAACGAACGTAGAAAATTGAATTTGGTATTATATCAATAGGTTTCTTCTATAGAACAATTCAAATAGAAAGAAGGAGTTATTATATATATTCACTTGTTGGCAATATTGTAGGCCTTAATCCGCAATTATGTTTCTAAGTAGTCAACGCCGCGATGATCAAACTATCATTTAATTATAATTTATTATACTACGAATACCATTAATAAATTATATCGCCGAATTTTTAAATTCAGTTTTAAAACTACTTCAACATTATTCGGACAAAGCAACTCCGCAATATCGCGCGAACCAGCTGTCAACGTCAATTTTTAATTACCCTTTACACATATAACACATTAAAACCTCTTTTAAAGCCGCAATAGCGGCATTATATATTTTCGCGAA
>JAPYZP010003995.1:0-17536 GCA_030522985.1 Torymus sinensis
CCCCCCCCCTCTCTCTCTTTCTCTCTCATCTTGCGTGCGGTTGACTCGTTTTCAATGAATACAATGCCACGAAGAGGAGCAGATCATATTGAATATGAAAACAGAAAATCAACGAGTTGCTTCCTCTCCCTCTCGTATAGCCCCCGCACCGGCCTCCAACTAGATACGCTCTCTCTCTCTCTCTCGCTCTTTTCCCCCTCAGTCCCCCCTCACTCCCCCTCTCTCGCTCGCTCACTCTAGTTGTGGATATCCGCGAGCGAGCCACATTTTCAACGAGAGCCCGCTGCTGCTATTGCGTGGAGGCCCTTTTGTTGAAAAAATATGTATATATGCTGGGAGGATGCAAGTAGAGAGGAGGCTCGAGTCGAGAAATTAATGTTTTTTAATGCACTAAAGTATCACAATATTTCTGCTCTTCCCCGGAATTGAAGTGGGCGCGCGAAGAGAGCGCAGCAGAAGGAGCATGGAATAAATAGCGAGGAGGGTGCATTCAGGGCTTGCTGATTAAGAAAGTAATATAGCCCTATTTTTCACTGCTTTTAAAAGCTGCAATAACAAGAGCATAGTGAAGTTTCAGAATGCTCATTATAACCACCGTAGCTGTGCAATCCATTAAAAAATATTAATAATTTAATATTCAAATACAAAGGGAGCTATTATTATTATAGCTCTACTAAAATGTTTAGTAATGGCATTTGATGAATACTATAGTGAAACTGACACTTTTGTTGGAATGAGTTGTAATTGGCTGCACAAGTGATTGAAGTGGATTTAACTATAAATTAAAGACAAAAATTTGTATGCCGCATATATCTAAATTCCATAATCACGAATCGCGTCGTTAACGAACCCTCCGACAAAAGGGTTAAATTCTCTAATATCAGCAGCGGGATACGAAATATTATGGAGATTAAATGCAAGTGGTGGGTAACTCCATAACACTGATCAGTCGTACAGCCGTCACTGCCACCGCCGCACCGACAGCGAATCGGGCGAGCTGGCGTCATTGGCTTTCAAAGTCAAACATCGCCCCGCGTGTGTGCGGCTTCGCTTTGAGGAATCGATCGCCTTTCAAACTCTCTCTCTCTCTCTCTCTCTCTCTCTCTCTCTCTCTCTCTCTCTCTCCTCTCTAAATACTCGGCGCGGATTATGCTTCAATATTCCAATCCGGCGCAAAGTGCCGCTCGAAATTGAGAATGAGTCAACTGTTAAGGACTTATCCGGATTACGATTTTCCCTCGACGCGCGCGTGCGCACTTATATCGAGCGACCGCAAAGTGCAACAAACGTTTCCGTTGCGGGATGCGTGTTTTTTTTTTGTTCTGTATATGTGCGTGCTTGCATCCCCCATCACGAAAGCGAATGTGACTGTGAGGCACAATGAGTGTGCGTGTTGTGTGCGCGTCTGCGTGCGCGGAAACGCTCGAGTGTTTCGCTTTTGAAATCGTTCCGCAAACAAGTGTATTTGAGTTATGACAAGACCGAATGCCAGCGATGTTTGTCTTTCGAAATACAGCCATCCGTTCATTCTTCTCAATGGCACTTAAATACTAGATTGAGCTAATCTGAAGGATTCATACTTTCGATTATTCTATCTTTGAAGTTGATGTTCTCAATTGCTCGTCTAATTTTATAATAATTTTCTAAAATTAGGTATAAATTACATTCTATACATAGATGTTTATAAATTGCTATTACTTTCCTAATTTACGCTCGAGCAAGCAATGGAGCAATTTTATATTTCAATAAAACTCCTTTATGTATCTATCATATGTAACGTATAACAAATTAATGTTCTAAACAAAATGAGTACATAACACATTTTTAAACCCTTTCTGAAAATAAATATTCATCGTCATCTTTTTTATTAAATCAAACTTATACTTGTATTATAAGTAAAAAAACTTGAGTAATAAAAATGGTATTCAAATGCGTGTAGTATTATTCATCTCTATATAAATACAATTTTATGAAGGTGGAACTTCACTTAAAAATCCGAATTAATACCATTTTAAAGCGCAAAATCATTAAAAGAAGAGTCAAAGAATTCACAGTAAGAAATGTATGAAGAGCTTTTTCATTTCCTCACCTGTTCATCCTCTAAGTCTCAGTCGCGCAAAGAAATGCGCGGGAGAAAGATACATAGGGACGCTCTCTGCACCACCGAATCGACATTCATCCCTCGGAAAGAGAGACAGGGAGAGAGAGAGGAGGGGAGGGCAGCGAATCGCAAAAGGCTCATTCGGGAGGTCCTCGAATGAAAAGTTCGCCCCCCTTTTCTTGTTTCCATTTCTCGTCGAAGAGGCCAAGCGTGCACATCACCGAGGTAATCATTGCCCGGGTGGGCCAAGTATCGCGCCAGAGAAGAAAACAGGAAGAGAGCAGAAGATAAAGGAGAGAGAGAGAGAGAGAGAGAGAGAGAGAGAGAACGAGGAATACAGACAGACGAGGGATGTTAGAGTGTATTCTTGCTCTTTTGAAGAAAAGAGAGCGGAGAGGCAGCACTCTTTGCACGCAGACTACTATGCGCGCACACTGAGGGTATGAGTTTGTAGCCCGGGCTCTGATATACTCACGGTCCCATCGTCGAGACTTGAAAGGACGTCGCTCGAAGCGATTCGCGGCCGCGTACTTTCAGCGAAACGAGAGGAGGGAGACAGAGAGGGTCGTCGTCGCTGAAAGATGACGAGCGCGCCTCTGGTCCTGTAATTAGCCTCTGATTTGTTGCTTTTTCGCCGCGGCTCGCTGCGCGGCTGTGCTCCAGAAAACGGGGCGAAAATGCAACGAGCTCCGGCTTTTTTCAGACCTCTTAATTGTACCAAAAGTATTAAGAGAAACGAGTCTTTCGCAACCCGCATTGGATAGTAATCTGGATTTAATTAATTTTTTCTCTCCTACAAAAATTCATTAAATCATTTTTATAAGTAAAATTCATCAAAATTCAGCCTAATAATATATGTCTTTGGTCGTCTGTAATTTGGGATATGTATCAATATATTGTGTGTGATGTCGCGAAATAGAATAGAATTTTTTTTACTAACTTTAACTACCCTTGATTTGAAAATCAGTAATTATGTTTGCAAATTAGTTACAACGATGATAAAGGTACCTTAAAAATTGTTTATTTTACCAGACTTCTTGTAGCAGATTCAAGTTCCAGCCTAATAACGTTCTTGATGGTTAAAGTACCGTTTCAAATTTTACCCTCAAATCGAGTGTTCGACGAGTAGGCATACTCATAAAACCCTCAAAATGGCTACCCTCGGGGCAACATCAACCATGAACATCATTCCCACTCTTGCAGCCCGTTTCTCCTTCCACGCAAACATCCTGTGCTGAGAGAGAGAGAGAGAGAACCGAGAAAAAACTCCGATTTCCTCCTCACTCGACAAAAGGATCGACGCGCAGGCAGACATGTGCTGGGATAGAGAGATGGAGGGACTGGAGTAGCATTATTCCAAGAGGATCTGCCGGGTCAGTCGCGCACAAAGCTTATCATGCCGGGCTTCTCGCTCTCAAGCCACTGCAGCCTGCCAGTGCGCGAGTTAAGTCGATGGCCCTTGTCAAGTGCTGCGCTGGCGCATCCTTCCGCAGACGGGAGGCGGAAGACGCCGACGGTCTCCTCCTTTGAGCGCCTCACGCACGGGGCCTTTAGCCGCCGACAACAACGACAGCAGCGGTAGCTGCGGCGGCTGCTGCATACACCCGCTTGCTGTGCGAAACGCAAAAGAGCCACGGTTACGAGGCTCGTCGCCGCCGCCGTCGTCGTCGTCAACGTCAACGAGGAGGAGAGCGACACTCGAGCACCGGCGAACTACTCTTCTCTCGTCCCTGGAGGATCCCCGCCGTCCTCGAGTGTGCGCCTCATCGTCGTCGCCGGCGTCGTCGTTGCAGTCGTCGCGTCGCTCCGCCGTCCATCCTTCTTTTTCAGCGTCCCCTATGAGAGAGAAGTGCCACGCATCATGAATTACACCGCTGCTTTTTAGATGCGGAATTAATATTCTGATAAACAATGTGAGGATATAGAATTACTAATTAAACACATGCACTTTGCCTGCGCGGTTGCTCATTTATAAATAAAACATTGTTTATCGCGTATCAATTTTGCTTTTGCAATATGTAAATATTAATTGCATTTATTTATTTGAAACATAAACTAATGAAACCAATATTATCTACAGGAACGCACAAATTAAGTTAAAATCATGTTATGAAATTATTATGGAATATACATATGCATCCAAAACCACAATATTTTGAATATTATGCTAATTTTGAATATCGTATCGTTATTTAAAATGATACATTATGCAAACAAATATTTGTGTAGTATTCCGTAAAGGGCTTTATATTAAAATGCTGTTAACTTTCAAGAACAAATAATTATATAGTAGAAGTCAATAAACGTTTGTTTTTATTATCTGACTTATATAATTGACAATATTAAAAATGTGAGTTTCACTAAATATGGTGCTTCAAAATACTTCTTTGCTGTATATTGATTTTATAAGGTGGTAGATTGGCAAAAATAGATTTTGTAACATCATTTCGAAACAACAGTTTTACTTATTCTTCTGTATTATATCCTAGATGGTACTTTATACCTTTATTCGTCGCAGTTTTTACCTCATAATTTAATTATCAAAGAATAATTATTAATGAAAAGTGATTCAATTCAAAGTATATTTCTTTAGCTACAATATGAATTTACAACGTTACAATAGCTAAACTGACAACTGCTGTTCCCACTCTTTTTCACACAAACTCGAAGAGCGCAAATTCAAATGTAAGTAGATGCGTCAAAACTTAATCACAAAAGGTTCGCCAAGCAACACTCTGTTCTTGCAGCACTTTATACACAGCCAGTACAACTGAGGCCCGCAAAAGGACTGATCAGCGCTAAGGCAAAGCGGTGCCTTATATAGGCTTTCCGAATTTTGTGGTCCACTTAACTAGAAAACCTCGGCCAGGCCCGCGCTCGCTTGCTCCCTCTCCTCCCATAGTCGAGCAACGTACAGCCGGTGTCTATATACCGGTGGCAGTGGTTGGCGTGCCGCTGCTGCAAAATTACACGCCACTATCTAACAAAGCGTGAAACCGTGTATTAAGTGTCGGTCGGGAAAACAGAAGGGCGAGCGAACTCGGACGCGGCCAGCGAGAGAATCTCTCGGGCTTCCTCAACGATAGGAGTAAACAGCCGCAACACTTTCGGTACGTTTCCTGGGACAAAGAATTAAACAGTCGCGTTGACAATAATTGGCAGATGTAGCATTCCGCGGCGTGAGCACGACAATGTATACCATTGAAAAGTATTCCTTCTTATGGCATGAAAGATGTTGTTGTTTGAGTATAAGACATCTATCAGTGATGGCGTAATAATCTTATATTGAAAAATATTTACAGATTTATAATGAAGAGTGAATGTAACAGAACTTTTCTGAAACGAGTATATACCAAAGTTATTCGCGTATGATGTTCGCATACTTATTATACATCCTAAAAATTTTGCAATGTATATAGGTATAGTAATATCTTGTAAAAAATATTCAACATCCCTGGTGAAAATCTTTATTGTGAACGTCGTGATAAACTATCTGTTACAAGTAAACATTTTTAAATACAAGAGCAAATCATGACAGAAAAATTTTGTGATTATAGTCATTTCAGAAGAGGATCGCCAAACGCGTGTCACCACCATCTAGAAGCTGGACGTTTGTCATTGTCCATTTACTGACTTCGAGCTCATTTTCGATAATCATTTCTACCAAGCATGGATCTGACCTAATTTAGTGGCATTTAATAGTATATAAACCCATAGAAACTCGTGTTAAATTACTTATAAAATAAACATAATAGTACTATATTTCTTATTTATTTGCACATAAACAAAATAAAATATTGATTTGCGCGTTTTTGGAAGTAAATTTAAAGTTACGGAATAATAAAAATGAATGTGAAAAATGGTATAGTTATCAGGTAACAACATATAATTTTGAGTAGTTTGAAACATAAATAGCTGCTTATTAAAGTAATGATATTATTATAATTACAAAAGTTTAAAATAAAACAAGAAATCATAACTTTGCTGGAAGGGTAGAAGGAGATTTACGACAGCAGTTGGCTAAAGTCGATACCAGCAATGTCTATTGAATTATATCGGAGTTTATTGAGCTGTTATAAGAATCAAACTCTTGCCAAGAACTCAGAAGTAATAATCGAATACAGTAAGAAATAGAGCCAAGGCACATACTTTGTAAATTATAAGTTTTATGAGAATTTTTTATGTTACTAATATTATAAGTGTAATTGTATATAATAACGCTTTATTAAAACTCTGTTTTATCGAAAAAGGCAACTAAACACTGGTTTACATAAATCAGACGAAATTAATTACAAGAATTTTTGTATTTTCATATAAACGTTTGTCATATTACCATATAATTTTCACGGGTGACACATTACGCCAATCCCTTTCAATACAATTTAACGACAATGTTCTGTCTACAATTAGCATTTACCGGAAATGACACGCAACTGCTCCCACATGCAGTCTCTCTGTTAGCAATCGCGCGTATACATTATATATAGTTCGGCACGAAACGGAAGGGAGATAGCAATTTTCTCTAGGCTCGAAGGATGACATTGCATACCCTCGCGAGCGCGTAAGATCTTCGACACTCACTGACTTATGCGACTCCTCGCCTCTGTGAGACGACACGTGACGTGCCCCCAAAGGCGAGAGAGAAGACCGCATAAAGAGACAGCGTTTTCGCGCTAGAAGGGGGCGAGAGCTTCTGACATTTGCGCGAAACGAATTCCATTCTCTTTCACGCGGGGATAAGGGAGCGGGAACGCTAGAGATGCGAGAAGTTTTGCATTGAAATGAAACGCGTTTAAAAAAGAGCGAGGCCCGGAATGTGGCTATTATACAAATTTATTCCGCGATATCGCTTTGAATTTTTTCGCCGATCGAATAGACATCGTAGAGTTGTAAAGTAACTTTGACAATGTGGGAAAAGACAAGATACGATTAAAGCACTGAGCTGAAAATACGGTTATACATTTTATAGTAACAATTTAACGAGGTTTTATTTAAATAAATTTTCATACAAGCAATAAAAATCATAATTTTTCATTCTGAATTTCTATTTGAACACACGGATATAATTTGGCAACAATTAACCAGATTTGAAAGGCGTATGCCTCGAGTAAATCGTTCTCGCGCTTACACGACGAGATGCCTTGTTCCGCAGAACAATTTCTCTCGCTCTCCTAATACATCAATGCCCATAACCAACTCAAGCTCGGCACCCCCAGCGCACCAAGGATGAATCACCGAGTGCGCGCCTAGAGACACATAGCAGAACGAGCGAAAGAGTAATTGTGCATTTATGATAAACACAATCGCAGCGGCACAAACAAATCGCATGCGCCACTACAACGCTAGCTAGGCGCGTTCTCAAAGCTTTCCTCTGTATTTTGGCGCACGCGGGGGAGCGTGCGAGAGCGCTTATATTTAAAGTCAAACGCGCGCGCTTGCTGGCTTGCTTGTGCCCCGCCAACACTCGACCGCAAATATAATTACTGCCGTTTAAGCCGCTTCCATTGTGTGCCGAACGCTTGACTTGCTCCTACGCACTCGCTTTACACGCCCTCCTCTCTTTGCCTCTCTCCCTCCCACCTCTCTCTCTCTATAACTTTCGTTCGTTGCCACACATACGCGCGTGCGCGGGAGAGCCTTGTTCTCCACATTGTTCGTCATTGTTCTGCTGCCGAGGCTTGAAATCGATGCCTGTGCGCCTTCCACGCACGCACATATACACGCAGGCACAAAGAGCGAAAGAATCGAGTGCTCGCGCGCGGGGCGACTGATTCGCGCGTCGATTGAGGCGACGCCGGCAACCCACGACTCTCTACATCGTTCTGGTCCGAGAGGTTGGCGATGACGGGGATCTCGAGTGTGCCTCGCGAGCAACACATAGGTGATTGCCGGCGGGGACGCAGCGGTGCGATGTTACTCGAGCGATAAGTGAAACGTCATGCTGCGGTTGTGTCGTGACATGCATGCACGCGGTGCAAGACAATGGGGACGCGAAAATTTGTTTTCTGTCGAGATCAATTAACGGGGAGGCATTGTTTTCGGCACATTCGCGCACGGCTATAGCTGAGAGAGCGATTCGGCATTCTTCGAAACTGAGCGACTTTTGTACTGATGACGTGGTGTCAAAATTTTGGAAATTTTTATGTGAGAAATAGCTCCCGGGATTCTCGAATGGTATAAACCAATCACCGAATGTCTATAGTCAGTCAGTGAGAATAAAATTAAATCGAAGATAAAATATAATATCAACCCCTAAGTACTCGCACTGTCATATTCACGCGTCTATTCGCACCCAATAGATTATACATAGAAAAACATAGAGGAAGAGGCACCCGTTTGTGCGAGAAAACTAACTTATTTTCAAACAGATTATAACTTCCCAACGAAAAAAGAAGAATTTTCCCGTTTTTGGAAAGGTTCTTGAAAGAAAAACAAGAATTTTCCTCAAAGGATAAGTCTAAACTACTTGAAAAGGACAGATTCTTCTTTTTCTTACAGTTGTAATAACATGTTTTAGAAAAAGTTTACATTAACCGTTTTTTTAGTTATCCTCTTTTTATGACCAAACACCCGTTTAAAATCTTATAGATGGGATAAACAATATAGTAAATAAATAACAATATTACAATACAATGAATGACCCATTGAGGTAATTGCACGAATGAAGTACAGTTTGGAGTCTAAGAGAGACATTCTACCCAAAATGTCTGTAACATATTTTGATGATATAAAGAATGCCGCAATAATAAGCCGTAACGCTGAAAGGTCTCTTTTCAAACGTAAACCATTCACCAAATATATGAGAATCTAAGCTATCGGATATTGCCGAACTAACTGCAGACGGGTTACATTAAAATACAGATGAATCAATGGTATCTCAATTAAAGTTTTCTATAAATTAGTAAGATAAAAAAAACAAAAAGAGCAAACATAAATAGGTACTATCAAAGTATTGTGTTTCTTAGATTTCTTAGATAGGTATAATACATATAATCTAAAAAAAAAATCTTTTCATATATCTTTTCATAATCAAATAAATATTTGTTTATACGGATAATATTACTTTCACACTAGCAATTCACATACAATCATCGACCACAAACCATATTGAGCAGTGCTTGCCCCCACGAGCACACGCTATAGGAAGTAAAAAAATTCTTCAGATTCAGAAGGAAATAACACAAGTTTTACCTCCCGCGACAATAGCCACCCCCTAAATGCGTGGACTGGCGCTGCAGAGCGCGGGCGTCTCCCATACGGTTATTAATGGCAATAGAAATCTCAAGAGTCATCGAGCCCTCTTCAATCTGAATGCCTTCTGCTCGTGACGTCACACAGAGCGAACGAAGGTCCACGCGCGAGCGTCAAGTGCGCGCGCGTGCAGTCTGCGTATTTTTATTTCCGCTGAATGACTCAATCGTTTTCTTTCTCGGCGCTGCAATGGGGGCCACTCGGCTTTCTTTCGGCGCGCGTGCGCGCACGCCAGTCTCAATTCACTTTTCTCTTAATTTCTCTCTCCCTCTCTCAATCTCCTTCGTACACTTTCACTTTGTCTCCTCGTCCCACCCTCCTCGAGGGAACCTTCAATTAACTTTGCTGATTACATTGAACTCCGACGCGCCGGGCGAGTATTACCGCACGTACGTGCAAATGTCGAGCCGCGGCGTCATTAACCGCCGACTGCGCGGTGCAAGTCTCACTCTCTCGCTCTTTCTCTTCCCCTCATACTCTCTTGTCCGGCGGAGAACCAGAAGAGAAGGTTTTCAGGACTACTATATACAACTACTGCTACCACTACTACTAGCGGCACTCGGACGCTTTTGAGCTGCCATAAGCGCGTGCTGCTGAAATTATTTAATTACCGGGTGATTACGGCGCCAACTTGCACTCGTGCACGAGCACTTACATGACATGGCAATTATTATTCAAATGCTACGAGCATAGCTTTACAACGCGCCCGTGCGTAGAGCCTTTTCTCTCGTTATTGGCAAAAAGCAGCTCCAAAATACAATATACGAAAACATTTTGAGTAATAAGCAGTCAACTGCTTATAAGTATTTTAGCGATTCTGAAAATCATAACTTTTCCTTATAAAATTAGAAAGAACACATGATTCGTACTCATAAATTTGAAACAATTTCAAATTTTTGATACATATGATGGTATCAACTATATCGTACAAGTCGTCTACTTGTAAAAAAAGACCTAGAACGAGACTCATGTAATTAATACAGCTGTTCAAGTGGTAACAGGTGTTATCTGAGCTGAGTTTTCGACTCTTGACTGCTGCGTCGCTGATTTACGAGGGCACGAAGTCGAGTTTAGCTACTCGGACGCACGAGGGCCAATTTTATTGTCATGTTGTCTATCATTGACTAAATTAAATTTCGCACCCACTGTGCAAGACAACTTGTGATCGATTGATCTGTCAACTGAAATTATAACTTCAACAACGCAAACACAATTGTTGTCAATTTGGATAGTTACAAACCATGGTGACAGTTTTAGTCTTTTCTATCTTTAGATTTGTTTACTTGAAGAACACGTTGTTAGATACTATGTGACAAAAGATGTTATGCTGTAATTCAATATTATGAAAACAATGGAAAATTAATAAATGAAACATTTTCTGTATCTGATCGCTATTATACAAGTTTTATCTTTTTCAAATGACGCAATATCCATTATCCAACGAAGAATAAACTCATAATCCATCTAACAAGCAGTATTGCTCTCAATTTCCTTATTATTCAACACGGCGCGCCATTCTCTCTTGCATATCGTATAATCCTGTGTATATAGCTTCCTCTGTACTGACATCTTTCCTCGCCTTTCAACCTGCCAGCACGCACGCACAGATAGCGAACGCGTCGATAATCGCGAGACAGGCAGCCAGGCCAGCTTTCTATCTCCCTCTCTCCCTCTCTCTCTCTATGCTGCCTTGAATCGAATGATAATCAGGTTTCCTACGCTCCGAGCGTTTATAGTCGGGGGCGTAGCTCGTTCACGCGTGCGGCACTCTCGCTCCCTCCCTCTCCCTTTGTAGAATGCATCCCGCGAACGGAACACTGGCCGAGAGATAGAGCGAGAGAGTCGACAGAGTGGCAACTATGGCGAGAGAGCGAGAGAGAGTGCACGCGCGCGCGGGAGACTATAATGCGAGAGAGTCAGCAGTGCATTGGGCGTCAGTAACGAGATGCAGGAACTGCGGGAGCAGACCTGCCGCCGCCGGACGTCGATGGAGAGAGAGAGAGAGATAGAGAGAGGGAGCGGAGTATGGGTGGCAGCGGAAGAACGCCCGTCTGCGCCCTGTTCCTGTATACACGGCCGAGAGAGACGATGAGAGCGCCTATGGCTACAGTGCGGTGGCGGGAGGGGTCGAACAGAGAGAGAGAGAGAGAGAGAGAGAGAGAGAGAGAGAGAGAGAGCGGGTGCGCGCGCTCGCTGATATCCGCCTGAATGACTGCCACGTAATCACCGGCTAATTATCCGATAGATACCCGGGAGCAGCCTCGATGCCCGGCGTCAGCCGCAGCGGCAGCCTTACTCCACCTCGGCTCGCCTCTATGCTCTACTAGCCAGTGTATATCTATAGCTATAGCGAAAGAGAGAGAGAGAGAGAGAGAGAGAGAGAGAGAGAGAGAGAGAGAGAGAGAGAGAGAGAGAGAGAGAGAGAGAGAGAGAGAGAGAGAGAGAGGCCGATATAGCGAGCTTTGCCATTGGTTGAGAGTTAGCGGCGCATCTATACATAAGCCCGCTGTATAGTGGTAGATGCAGGTGTGCGCCAGCGTGCGTTGTATATACATGTACGTACGTTGGCCGTTGTGGTATGGTGCTGCTGGAGACTGTAAATGTCGATAGTGTTCTTTTAGCTATCGGATAGCTCTTCTTCACTGCTCTCATTTTTGCGCCCGTAAACTTTTTGCGCGCTATAGCTCGCGCTCGTGAGGCCCTGCCCGAAGTGTAGTTGTGTTTCTGATTGATCTGCTTTGTTTTGCCGCCTCGGCTTTTCTTTTCCTTCTGTCGCTATATGCCTATTTTTGGAGAAGAGGATACTTTCGCGCTATACTTTATACGAGGGCGTTATTAAAGAGAAAAATAATCTATGGTCAACGAAATAAGAATAATATGAAGCGAAATTATAAATATGAATCTTTTACGTTGATAGGTTCAATCGATGACTCGGACGCATACATTTTTAAAAGTAATTATTAAGCATCATGAGTACAAACTTTTAAAAACTCGTACTAATTTATTTCCTATAAAAATCATCAATTTTTAGCGTTCAGGGAAATTAATCCAAATCTCTTTTTATTTTAAACAATCGGAAACTAATTTCAAAAACAAATGAAAAAGCAAAAGAACAATTAGAGATACAAAGTACCACATAGACTGATTTCTCACAGTTCAACAGCTCTCGAGTCGCTCTAGATAATTAGAAAACGTCGCGCACAATCGAAGGGAAAAAGGCATCGACTAGATCGTTCAGCGATAACATCTTGATCCACATGGGGGGTGAATTTCTCTCTCTCTTTTTTCGTTTCTCTTATTCGCTCAACTTCTCATCCTAAGCCTGAATGACGTTCGCGTACAGCTGTTTCTGGGCGTCCTCTTGAAACATCTCCTATTTTTTTTTTTTATCAAATTCGTGCAAAGTGCAACGCGTGCTTATTACATTCCATCCGCAACACACGTCTTTTTTTTAATTTGCATAATTCGTTTTATTTAATAATTTTAAGTTAGCGGTATATACAACGTAAAGTTTGGTTGCTGCATTACAAATATTGTTAAACACACTTAAATTAGTTAATAAATTCTTTTATTAAGGAGAAAATTTCTTGACTCTACAACCCAGAAATGAACTTTGAAGGAAGCAAAGAATTACTTAGAAATGTTCGAAAATGGGTAAATTTTCGCTCTAAGTTGTCTGCTGGAAGCGTAAGACTTAGCGCTTCATCTATACCTATTTTTTCAACATTTTCAAGTAATCTATGTTTTCTTATAAAAAAATTAATTTTGCTTCCTCCTAGAGGAAGCTTTGTGATAATAATTTTTTGAATTGTTATAACAACTACACAACTTCATTAACATTTTCATGATCATTATTTTCATTTCTGATATGTACTTAATTATTTTCGCTTATTGGAGAAACAGTCTTTTATTAGCATAAAAGTGAATATTAATTGTAGTTTTCTTTGAACCCCTCATAGACCCAACAAGAAATTTCCTACTTAATCACACATCACCTTTGAAAAAATTTACCAGCCCTACGCGCATCCTCGATACGGTCCCTTCATATATTGTATCTTCTTTTTTCTCTCTTCCGCCACCAAAGCCGCCGGCGTATACCTTTTTCCCCATCTATTTTTATACTCGCGCGCCGCACTATATAGTATCTAGTCTCACTGGCTCTCTCTCATCCCCTTCCGTCTAACGTGTGTATCGCACGTCTGCAACACTTACGCCTGGCCGAACGCAGATCGTCGCCCTAAGGGCCTTCGCCTTCACGCATGGCTTCGGCCGAATGATCGCGCTCGCGCCACGTGGCTGATCCGCCTCGTAACAATGAGACGATTTTATTGTCAATGACAACAGTGCGCCAACGCCGAGATCCGTAACGTCTATCTTCTCTGCGGTACACAGAAAAGAAAAAAACCGAGCCCGGCTGCAAGGAAAATCTGCTCGCACCGAGTGTGCAAGTCGGTTAGAGTTAGTGCAAGTCGCTTATGCTAATTGACTCACAGCTGCAATTGAAAATTTCACCGCGTTCTAAGGTGCCTTGAGCATAGCGCAATATCGAGGAAAGGGAGCATCGACAGATTCGTTATGGTGCTTATGGCTGAGCCATAGTGGGAAGCCGTGTGGCAGAGATTGTCTGAATGTTTGGGCGAATTTTAAAATTCATAAATGACAAAGCTTGAACGGATACGTCTGGAATCATTATGAATTTGAGAGAATAATTTGACTAATTCGGAATAGACCATACTTTTAAACTTTAATTAAATCAAATTCTATGTCAATTTACACACTTGAAAACTGCGCGAAACATTTTATAGTTAATCTAATCGTTTCGCATCGGATTAATCAACTGATTTGGAGAAACGCTGAAATAGTATTGTAAAATGAGTAAAAATAAATTTTATCTGCTGTATATTATATTTAAAATTGAGTGTTGACTACGTTTAAAAGATTACAATTGCATTGTCAATAGGAGAATCTCTTTTCGAAAAGGAGTATACCGGCCAAAGAGTTCTTTCAAAACAGAGAAACTCCTTTTCAGAAAAAGTCGAAACGCCATTTGTTTTAAAGCTGAATCAATGAATTAAAATATAATGCATACTTTAACAAAAGGAAGGTTTTACTTTTTTTCTTCAATGTCGTTTTCACCAACATTGTTGTACGTAAAATGAGCGATGTATTCTAATCTTTAATCAACTGTGTATACACTAGTATTAGTTATTTGCTATTTTCGTGTACGAATTCGATTATTTTTAAGCAAATTCATTTTAGACTAAAAAAAGTGCTGTTTAAAGTATTTGTCACAGTGAAACTGATAACTACATAACTATTTACCTCATTTTACTGTAAAAGAATCAATATTATGCCGAAAATCCTTATTTACATAGCGCAATACCATGAAAGAATTTCTTTCTTGCTTGACGTAAATACGTAATTGAATAGTAGAAATCGTTCACTGCCTACACCTAACCAATAAGGAAAATATTTAGAAACCCTTTTGCGAAACAACTAGATTCTTGCAGTAGAGTAGTTAATATACTTGCACAGCTATAAACTGAGCTCAGTAGTTTGTAGATTTTCCCTCTCAATTTTTTTTACTCTGAATTATCAAGTTACATTGTAGAATTTATATTTTATGAATGAATTGTAGCCTATGTATAATAACAGGAGAGTGGGGAAAGATTTTTGAGTGGTGTTTAGACCTCGAAACCCTTATCTGATTATGGTCCTACAATTATTCGGTTACAGTTATTATTGATCTCCTACCGTGGAGCCAGCTGGATGACTTGTTCAGCATACGACGCGTTGTGCGCCTGTCAATCATAGATCTCTTACGATAATAATGGTGAAGCTTCTTTCATAGTCAAGAATCTCGACATTTTTACCAGTTACAGTAGAAGAAACAGTTGGTATATCTAATTTGCTATACTAATTTATATTTTATTTTCAATACATAAACAGTGCAGGCATTTAAAAAGTAATTTTTCAAAAATTTCGACTCGGAAGATAAAATGAAATTTACTCAGCAATATATTTTGCATACATCATTGGTTTACACGTGCAGCAATCAACAAACTTTAGAAAACGCCCTCGGAATTTATTTGTCAACAGGAGCGCAATTATTCAGAAAAAACAGCCGCCTGTAGCACACGCTAGCAGAGATAAAAATGACCATCTGCTGCGTGGAAAAAAAATAAACGACTGCCCATTCCGCTGAAGTATTCCCGCGAATATGAAAGTGACGGTCTGTAATCCCAGGGAAATTTATCTGACCTGCACCCTTCCACGTATGACCAGAGGTGGCACGCGCACGCCTCCGTCCCTCGAAAACAGATAACGTATCGGGATGGCTATATACTCGTGCTTTCGCGAAGAACCGCCCCATTCATCTTGTGCGCTTCGCGTGCTTGCGCGCCCGGATCCAACCCCCTGCCTGCGCGTGCGTGCGCGACGATATAACAGAGCGGTGCGCGTGTTTCGGCCTTTTATCATGGTATTTTCAAACGAGGGAATAAATATTCAGTGACCCTGTTTTCGGAACTTGACTTTTTTTTTATTTTTGAGCAACCAACAGAATAATTTTTTACCTCTGAGAAATAAAAGTTCAAATATTTTAATCTTAGTACGTTAAGTATTATGGTTGCCAAATATTAACGATAGAGTTAACTTTTGATTAGCAGTATCGTAAACACAGGTATCTTTGAGCAATCACTCTTTTTGATGATTCCCAATAAATACAGTAGTAACTCAGACAATACATTTTGAATATAATGCGTTCATGAAACATTCTTCTCAGTCTTTGGTGTACGCTCTCACCACTCGCTCGTGCATTAATCAAAGTAATTAACATTCCAGATTCGGCGCCCTTCTTTCTTTTCAGCGCAGCCTGGCTTTATACACAAGTGGTCAGGCGCGCGTAAAAATTAATAATTCAAAAGGCATCAGGAAAGCGTGTGTACACATTTCGTCGTCAAACATTTATCCCTTTTCCTTGGCCGCTGCTGGCGCACCGTTTTTGCCCCACATAGACCGACAGCGGCGCCGCTGGCCATAGCCACTCTCTTCGCGGCGCGTTATTTGTATTTTGAATAATTATTTCCTGGTCGACTCACGCTCCGCGGAGCAAGCGCCAGCCCGCAAGGTAAGCAGCCACGGCCGGCGCCACCGCCACTGCCGCGCAGCTCGGCAAAGATGCTAATTAACCAAGTTTCAGTCTTAACAAAGTTTTTCGATTAGCCAGTAAATTGTTATATGACCGTGCGAAGGCTATGTGCCTTCCACCCTCCACCCGCGATCACGCAAATTCCCTTCCGAACGTCGGTGGGAAGGCACTATAGCCTCTCTCTCTCTCTCTCTCTCACTCTCTCTCTCTCTCTCTCTCTCTCTCTCTCTGCTCTTTCTCTCTGTTTCTCTCCCTTGAGAACCTGCCTCTTGTGTACGAGGTAGTAGCGGAGAGAAGGATACCTTATTATCTTTTCTCGAAGGAAAGCAGCACACAACGGAAGAATCGACAGAAAATAATGGAGACGCGGCAAGTTTCATCGTTAAAATATCGCTCGCCCGTTGTAGGAGGAGAAGAAGACGCATCGCATTCGCGAACACTCTTCCTCGAAAAGTTTCGCATTCGACGCGGCTCTTCACTTGCGGGGTTAGCGGATTTTTCTTTTTCGGGCTTTTCCTATAACTTTACCTTCGACCCGTGCTTCAATCTGATCTCTCTCTCTCTCCCTCTCTCTCTCTCTCTCTCTCTCTCTCCGAACCATCTCCGTCCGCCGGTGAGTGTAGTCGCTGTGTTCTTGCTCCGTCTTTATTCGCACCTGCTGTTTGCTCTTGCTGTCGGCTGTAGTTTTTGTTGCAGACGCCACAACAACCATCGTCGGCGCTCTCTTATACTGCATTTGTCATCGCTGTGCGCTGTCCTGGTGAACCGCATTTTGTGAGTTTTGTTAAGGTGAACAAACATAACCTCATATTCAATCACTGGCCACTAGCAATTCATCATCGCGACCGTTCTCCACGGGACCAGCGGCACCTGTTGGGCGCCTGTCCTATGAGAATTGCCGCGCATGGGCAGTTACCATCATGTCCAAGAGGACGAGACTAGAGGCGAATCTCGACATCTCGTCTCGTCTGCTCAGCGACGAGGATGTGCACATATTACTTGATACCATGAGCACGCACCGATCGACGCTTCTA
>JAPYZP010003996.1:0-11096 GCA_030522985.1 Torymus sinensis
TGAAAGGGAGGCAGCGCGAAGACGCTGCTGTATATATGCAGCTTTTTGTTTGGCTGCGCCGGGGCCGCCTTTGTTGGAGCGCGCATGAAAAAAGCCGGCTTATCGAGTGTAGCTGTAAATTATTTATGTATTCCATAATTCGAAGCGACACATAACCTGAATATCTCCGGAATATAGGCGTATCGACTGTTCGTGTTATATGCGTTCGACGAATGCATGATGGCTGCGTTGATGCGAGCGAGATATATACATGCAGCTGCGAATGAGAGGTCAATGCTGTGTCTCTGTGTGTCGCGTTTCGAACGCGGAGCTTTAACTTTTTTTTCTTCTTTGCTGTCGCTGGGTTTTATCCACTTCAATTGAATTCGCGAGGGTGCGTGTTTGATATGCGTTATATTTATTGTACTTTATTGGCGAAGCGTAAGTTGCATTGAAACCTTGGGGTTGGCCATGAAACAATCTTTAAATTAGTAAGCATTCTTTCGAGTGTTTAAAAATAGCGCGAACAAGAGAAGAACAACACAGCGCACATTTTACTTTTAAAATAAACACACACACATCTCAGGACTGAAATAATTTAAATATGTTAATAAGCAATCGAAACACACACGTAGAATATTATATTCGAAATCATTACTAAAAAAAATACGCCCCGTTACACATTTAAATTCTGTTGAAATTTTAATCAAAACATCTTAATCATTATAATCGCTAATCGTCAATTTTATTCCAAAATCCAAGCAAAGTCTGCATATCGCGTTTCTTCCGTTTTTTCGCCGCACTATTGCCGCGCGCGAGCCGTCTGCAGTCGTAAACAGAGCAATCACGACCTCACGAGCTAGACCCTATAGAACGTCTACCTACATACGCGAAGATAAAATAATGACTCAGTCGCGCGACACGACGATAGCGTGCACGCGCGCATCTCTTTGTATACATGTACGTACGTACATACTCGTCTCATACGCACGCGTGCATATACATGAGAAATTCTACAAAAATCATCAAGCAACTGGGTACAAAAATTAAAAAACAATTTCTGACGGGGCACGTCTACCAGATCACCTTTTTTTGAGGATCTTTGAATGTACACACATAGTCGATTGGATGTCAAGCTTTTTTGCGGACAATATTAAGTAACTTTATTTTGAAAATGACCTCCTTCATACATAAATCATTTAGTCGAGGAGAGTCGAACATACATTTAAAAAAAGAAAATAAAACTAGAGAACGTGATATTATAAAGTACGCTAATTTTTATAAATACATTGCAAGATGAGAAAAACCCGGTCTTTTGATGTTCAAAAAATTTGTATTTATCTTTTGTAATCAGTTGTTTGATGATTTCTGTAGAATTGTATGTCAAGTTCACATGTGCATGCAGCGAATGCGAAGTTTCTCTTTTCTTTCTCTCTTTTCTCGTTCGCCGTCCCTTTTTCTCTGTCTTTTTTTCTTGGCTCTTGCGAATCGGAGAAACTGCGAGGAGAGCGCGATAATCGCTATTTTGACTACGAATTGGCCACGGGCGTTGATTTACGAATCATTTTTGAGCGCGCGCGCGAAACAAAGAACGAGGCTGAGTGAGCGAAGCGATTCTTTTCGCGCTTTCTCCCATCTTTCGTGCGGCCCTGCGGTTTAAAAATGAATTTTGCGGGATATTTTTATGGGTCGGTTGTGTATGTGTGTGCGCGCGCGTTACGAGTCACATTTCGTTCGAGACGAGGTGAGGCGCGGCTTGAAAAGAATCGCTTTGTGAAATTATGCCCTGCCAGAAAAGAAAATGAAATTCTTTGTTACCTCCCTTTTTTCATTATAAATCGAGTGCTTGCTTGATAACTCGGTTTTCAAACAAAAATTACAGTTCAAAGAAAATGTTTAACATATTTTTCTTGAAGAAGTAGGATTTCGGTAAAATACTTTTTTTATGATTTTTTTTTCTTCTTTTTTTTTTAGAGAGTTTGTCACTGTTAAGCGCAAAAGAGAATCTAAGAAGGAAATCTTTTACAATTTTTCTAAGAAATTATGTATCAACATTTTTATTCCTCTTTAGTATACCAAAAAAGGAGTCTCTTAACAAGAATAACGTAAAATGTTTTTACAAATTCATTCTTTCTCTTTACCTTCAAAATTTTATTACGCTGAACGTATAGATACAAAATCCTTGTTCCAAGCTACATTTTGTTCACAACGCACAAAAGAATTGCCCACCGGGAAAGGAGCATTGAAAAACCTGCCTCTTAAGGGATTATTACTCTCTCATCTTTTCCTATCCTCCGCCTAAATCCCCCATCTAAGACTGCACCTGCACCTTATACTTCCCTCTTCCATCAAACAAGCATTTTCCTCTTAAAGTGAAAAACGAAACCCAAAAGCCCGCTCAAAAGGGACAAAATTCTGGCCAAATCTCTTTTTCCGAGAACCCGAGTGGGTCTTTCGAGCGGCTTATGTATATACGTATACGAGCAAAGACGCGTGCGTGCCGATTGATTGCAAAATGAAGTTTCGCTCGTGAAAGCAATCGGGTTTATTGCCAGCGACGCGCGCCGGTTAGTGTAGCGGTGTGTTCAGACGTCCCGAGTACCTCTACGTGCACGTGTTGTGCGAAAAGAAAATTATGGTTGACGAAAGTGCGAGAGAATGTAGGTCGTTGTTATTGCATTGCTTTGTTGGTACGTGTTCGGGGTTGATTTTTGCCAACGTTGATCTTCCACAATGAAAACTATAGTAGAGTAGGTGCATAGGAAATTGGATAAAATGTTCGTGAAGCTCCCTCATTTCAAATTTATTAATTCTCTTTTAATCCGACTATTTTGATCAATTGCAAGTTCATATATGACTTTGAATATAACATGATAAAAAATACTTAAGTTTTTAGAGCATTGAAATTACAATTTTTTAAAATAATTTATGAAGTGAACCTAAAATTAGATTCACATACAAATTATTTCATACACCTAAGGGTTTTTTGTGTCACCTAGTAAGCATTTCAGTTTTTCGAAATTCTTTTGTTTAAATAATAGACTGCAAAAGTTTATCAAAAAAAGAAAAACATTGTTTTAACCTATACTTTCTTTTTATAATTTTTTCCATGGATCGCTCAAAATTTATGCTAACAAAATTTGTTTAACAAGCTGTTCTCGAAACAAAAATATAAGTATACTTGTATTTCATATTTTTTCCTAGATTATTTGCCAGAATTTCAACAAAAAAATTTTTGGTTTGAAAATGGCTTTTCAGAAAAATAGTCGTGTAATTGAATAATTTAACATTTATTTATTACAATTATATTGATAAATTAGCTTTTGCTAATCTCATATATCAATTACTGTTGAAATGATATAAAATGAGTCACCGTAAAAAAAGTCGAAGAAAAAGAGTAACAGTCTCGTGTAAATCGACTGGAAAAGATGATCACATAAGTTCAGAATATTTTTTTAACAGTTACTAATGAAATATTAATATTATAACCTATATATATTGCTTTACAATAAAATGCTTAAAATTAAACAAAACATTCCTATCAAAATTATTTCCGAGCAAAATACACAGGCAATGTGTAAAAAAATTTTACGTAAAACTAAACTCAAATCGTTGACTTAGCAATACTGTAAAACGAAAATTCAGCTTTTTAAACTTACAGATTGACCACGCATTTTTTCCTCGAAACTCTAATTGTGAACATATTGAAAAATTTGATATTATAATAAAATTTTTTCGGAATGCTCATTCGAGTTACACCGTATTACTACATAAAGTGGTAAGTTATTAATTGAAATGCTAAGCGGAAAAAATTCATGGTAAAAAATGTCTTTGCAATCTAAGCTTGTATTATATCCGACTCTTCTCCTTATATACGCATGCCTGATAAGCGCAATATCATATATCACGTGCTAACAATTCGAACTGGAGCGAATTTCCTTATCAATTTATTTTTGTGCCTGTATTTATTTATTGCAAATCTCGTTCAAATTTAAATTAAAATTTCGAAAACCCGATAGATGAAAAACAGCAACGCAAAGAAAGTTTAAAAAAGATTTTTATATAGTAAATTTTGTAAAAGAGCCGCACTCCAAAGTTGGTAATATATGCAAATGCACTGTAAATGTTGTACCGTTTAAACTCATTAAAATTGAAAGAAAAATAAAAAAGCGCCATACTGCGTACTGTTAGCTTATTGATTGATATTGGATCATTCATCCATAAAAATACTGATAAAAAATACTTCACCTAAAATTTAGATTTCAAAAATCATGAAAAGTTTATAATAAACAGCTATGTACATGCAGTAAGTATAGCAAAATGCATGCAGCAAAGAAAACACAAATAGAAAGATACGTCTGGGGTAAACAGGTATAACGGGTTTCTCTGATGTTTGAAAATACGAACCTCTTATTTTGATATATAAGAGACTCATACTTGTCTCTTTCAACATAAATTATCAATGAATCTCACAGCTCCAATAATCCCAACAAATTTTACACGAGCAATCTCTCAGTATTTCCACATATTTATTGCTACTATAGAGCCTCAACTTTATACATTATAAACTAACATATATGTATGTACAACTCTGCCCTCTTAACGGAGCAGCAGGCATCCTGACCAAGGACATCCTCAGCCAGATTCGCGCCAAGTTCTATGCGGATCCGCGCAACCTGCAGGCGCAGAATGTCTGCGCGCGCATCGATCCCCTGGACGCCTGCATCTCGCGGCGCACCGTCGAGACGACGAACCACGTGTTCCAGCACAAGATCGAGACGGAGGGCAAGCCCATAACGAATCAGAAGAACAGCGGACGCTGCTGGCTCTTCGCCACTCTCAACGTCATACGCGTGCCCTTCGTCAAGCAGCACAATCTCGAAGAGTTCGAATTCAGCCAGACCTACCTCTTCTTCTGGGACAAGGTGCGTATTATTGCACAAAATATTATAATAACCGCGAGTAATGATATTATCATTCGGGTTTGAATTCCGAAGAAAACAAAAAATTCAACTTATCTTATGCAAATCCTCAAAACCATTGCTATACACAGGCGGTATATGTTATCGCGCGAAAGAATTTAAAAACAGGGCAATTCAATCTAATCATCACGTTAATGCGGTGAGGGGTTTTATTCCAAGTGTGAAAATACAAGTGTCATTATATTTCGTAAATATTATTGCGGTTTTACGAGGTTGGCAAATGCTGTACCCGATTTTCATGTTTTTTTCTTTTATATAACGGAAATGCGACAATGATAAAGTTTCTACATTATTCATACTTTATAACTTACTGCCTTGATGAACATATTATATATAGTTAAATACATTGCCTCGGGTGAAAGTATAATTTATTATATTCTCCGATAAGAAATAATGTACTAAAAAAACAAACTCACCTCATTTAAGGGAGTGCTGCAAGGTATTTATTTTCATCCATACACTAACAGAACTTATATTCTGGTAAGAGCTGACACTAATGATTTCTCGCCACTACAGTTAATTGCTAAAATTCATTGAACGAATATTAGAGCAATTTATAATTTCCAATTAATCATAAATTAGCTCTATAGCGGTGTGTATGTCGCTAAAAAAGAAATTTCATTTCGCAGATCGAGCGCAGCAATTACTTCCTGAACAACATCGTGAAGACAGCGAAGCGCGGCGACGCCGTCGAGAGCCGAGTGGTGAACTTCCTGCTACAGGATCCCATCCCCGATGGCGGCCAATGGGACATGGTCGTCAACCTGGTCAATCGCTACGGCCTGATGCCCAAGGTCTGCTTCCCCGAGACCTTCTCTAGCGAGTCGACGGGACACCTGAACGCTCTGCTGAAGAGCAAGCTGCGAGAGTACGCGCAGGAGTTGCGCACCCTCATCGACGCTGATGCCTCCGAGAATAAGGTATACCATTGTATATTATTTCATTTTGGCTAGACTGGGCCGTGGTTAGATGAGTACTTAATATTTACAATGGGGTGGTTTGGCAAATTATTTAAAATTGTTGTAGATTTTTTGATTGAATGGTGAATGAAAAATTAAGCAAGATTAGACGGAAATAATGAAAATTGCGAAAACGCTTTCCACAACTTCATTGTATAAGAGTGTCATTTTGCAAATATTAGGATTATAACAGATTTTTTTTTGCCATAATTGATCAGAGATTTTACTATTCATTTTGATAGTTCGAAGAAATTAGGAAATATTAATCATTACAGGAATACGTAATAAATATTTAGTTAAACTATTTGCTGAACAGATACGCATTAGCATCACTCATCATCAATATGTTTTTTTTTAAGATGAATTTAAAAAAATGTATTGACCGTAACGAATTGAAGTTTTAACCGTGCACTCGTTCTTTAATAACGGTTCACAATAAAGAATGTTTTTTAAATAAAGGTTCGTAAACTGTTAAAAACGATTAAAATTAAGGTGCCGGTATAATAAGGATCTATAGGTCAATATTTTGAAAAAAAATAGTATCTTCTTTGATAATGAAAAAATAGGCTTATTAACTCATATAAATATAATGTTACCTGTAATAAGTTTTCGTCAAAAGTGAAAACTTATTTTGAATTTATTTAGTTTGCTCATAACAATACTATAACTTACAAGCAACGGAATTAAACGCATTTCAATCTCTGAACACAGATCCAGGAGCGAATTGTCGAGCAGATGACGGTGATCTACCGAATGGTCTCGATCTGTCTGGGCATGCCACCAGAGACCTTCGTCTGGGAGTACTACGACAAGTCGAAGAACTACAACAGCGTCGGCCCGTTGACCGGACCCGAGTTCTACGAGAAGTACGTCAAGCCCTACTTCGACATCGAGGACAAGGTCTGCCTCGTAAGCGACCCCCGCCCCACAAATCCCTTCGGCCAGGTCTACACTGTCGACCTCCTGGGTAACGTCGTTGGCGGCCGGCCGACCATCTACAACAACCAGCCGTCAGAGCTGCTGATGAAACTCTGCGCCGAGAGCATAAAGAACAATGAGCCCGTCTGGTTTGGCTGCGAGGTGTCCAAACGGTTCAGTGCCAAGGCCGGCATACTGGACAACAAGGCCCACGATTACAAGCTCATGTTCGGTACCGATGTTCAGGTTATCCTCTCCAAGGCGGATCGGCTCCTCTACGGCGAGTCGTCCATGACCCACGCTATGGTCTTCACCGCTGTCTCCTTGGACGTAAGATCATTTCTTTTTCTTACTTGTTGGCCTCCTTTTCAAAGAAATTTTCGTTGTTTATTTGTTATGTAGAATGTAAATGAAGGCTTTTTGGTTTTGAAAAATACGAGTAAGTTGGTTAATTTGCATCACATCAAGAATCAAAATGCGATTTTCTTATAAATTGTAGCTTTAAACTTATCAAAATATTCTGATTTAATAATTCATTTTATGTGGTTTAATTATATTAGATATATCATATTTCTTTTGCAGAAAGACGGCAAGGTATCAAAGTTCCGTGTTGAGAACTCATGGGGTGAAGATCGTGGAGAGAAGGGATACCTTGTTCTAACTAATGAATGGTTCCATGAATTCGTCTTTGAGGCAGTGATCGATAAGAAGCATGTGCCTGCTGAAGTTTTAAAAGTGTTTACTCAAAAACCGGTTACCTTGCCAGCTTGGGATCCAATGGGCACTCTTGCCCAGTGATAAATTACGAACTCATAACTGTATATGTATTAAGAAATTTTTTTTGTAACTGAAGAAGAATGAATAAACTGATAAGGGAAACTAGCTGATCCAAATATATAAAAAATTTTTTTGATAGATTTTTATATACAGAAATTGGTACTTAAAAAAACTAAAAGACTAAATATTACACAATGTTCGAAGAATGTTTTCTATAATCTGGTAAATGGAAGATTGTCATTTATGTGAATATTATGTAAATGGAAACAAATAGCCGATAAAAATATCTGCGATGTTAAGATGGTGTGTTAGGTGTTATCACAAACATATATGGTGCATTTGTAACTTGTGAAATGAATTTCGTAACTACGCTATTCCAGCAGTTTTAATAAAAAAAGTGGAAAAAACTGTGTTTATCTCCTTAAGATTTGTAAAAGTATTATGAGATATTAATACAACAAACAAATAAAAAAAGCTATACTTTGAGAAAATACAATTTATTTATAAAATACCTCTCGTACTCCTATTAATATTTTACATTATTTATTTTATGAGTTCTTCATTAACTGTTTAATCCTTTGTTTTCTTTGACTATACGTGTATTTTAACTTTGCCCATACACCATGACACATGTTCTGTAATCTTACATCCTTCTCGTCATTAGCAAATTTAAATATATTCTTTATTAATTGTTTACTAGCTTTTAAACAGTCTTGTTGCAGTAAACTCAAAGCAGCGTAAAGTCTGCAACGTCCTACTAACTGTGGATCACCTAAACGCATTGATAATTTAAATTGCTCCAATGATATTTTCCCTGCTACCTTAGCCTGTCAAGAGTAAATTCTTTTCATATAATTACCACATGTTTATTTTTTATCAATTAATCATCAAACTTACACAATGATTAAATTGATCTCCTAATGCTGAAAATGCTCCTCCTAATGTTGACAACCATGACATAGCATGATCAATTTCTTGTCGCTCCATTACCATTTGAGTTATTCTTTTATTCCTAATATAGAAATATATATTTTATAAAGTATTCTCACTTAAATCAAAACACAATAGTACAAATTATTTTTGCTAACCAGCTATAATCAATAAATTGATGTTTAGGAGTCCGTAATCTGAGTAAAATCACAGGTGTTGATGTAACCGGTTTAGCTGTTTTTGATTTAATAAACTGTTTAAGTATGTTAACTGCAGATTTTCTATAAATATCAGAGTGATTCATAATATAAATATAAACTGATAATAAATATGCATTGAATCCTCTTTCACGTAATGACATTTTAAAAAACTTGTCTTTTCTTTGTGTAAAATCATTACTAATATTTGCATTTTTTAATTCATTTTGATTATAAAATTCTTCATGTTTACAGATACACATAAACGATGTAACAACATCGTCATAAATTGACTTCTTTTTATAAATTAATAATCTTATCTGACAATCCATGTTTAGATTTTATTAAAAAATTACTTTTTAAACTTAACCTAAATTTAAAGGTTATATGGTACTTTGATTTATGTTACATTGTTAGTTGTTACATACATTACTACAGTGTATATTGAATAAATATACTATTTAATACACCTTAGTGGAAATAAAGTAAAAAATTTAAGACGTAACTTATACAAAATTAAATTGTCTGAAATTGTATACAACATATATGTAGACGAGTGATATTCGCGATCGCACGTTAGTGCGACATCTGTAAATACTGTGCGGTCGGCCCATAAGAACTATTCACTTTCCCTCAGTTCTTAAAACCACCGCATGTTATTTTACAGATGGCGTGTTAAAATGTGCGATCCCCAATAGACTGAAATCTTCCGGCCATCGCAAAGATGTCGCATCTTAGCATAGGTATGTACATACATATACCTGTCTACTTATATTTATAGCTTTATAGCTCACATCAGAGATGGGTAAATAGACTAATACACTTAGTAATTATGATCAGTTACATAAATAATATATAATACACAAACTAAATAATTAATTCAAGTATATTCCTTAATATACTAAGGAATAGCAATTTATAGACAAAATTTAAGAAGCGCGGTACTGAAAAAAAATCCATAAAAAATTATTTGCAAAAAAGGGTTTAAAACCTTAATTACAAAGATACTTTATTTGTAAATAACTTTGCAGATTTTTTTCAAAGATAATTAACTGCAACATGATTTCATTTTCTAGAAAATTTTGAAATGTTTGATCATTATGGTTAACAAGTTTGTATAAAATTTCGTTACTTTTTTTTAGTAATTTTCGATACTATAAGTGTTATAAAAACCCTCGCTTTGCTCGGGCGACAAACTCACAATCGCGTAAGAATCGTTTTTATAACGTGTATCAAACAATATTTTATTTACTTATTGATTTAAAGGTATGCCAAAAGCAATTCAAAGATTCAAATTTCGCGCCGTAAAAATTATCGGCAGGGTATGGGGAAGTTTAAGACTGGCTGACCTATAGCGCGTACTGGCGCCATCTGTCATGTCAGCCAGTCTTAAACTTCTCCAATCCCCATAGATATTATTATGAATTTCTTTCATATATTATATATAATAACGTCAAATTAAAAAAAAACACACTTCCTATATTGTAAGAATGTATCGCTGTACAAAATTTTACGCAAATATTTCAAATCCATAAAGTTTTAACAAAATTTTAAAATAGCAAGGACTGAAACCCATATAATGAAAATTTTGTTCAAAACTTTACACTTAAACCAATTTATATATTTGGCTAAAAATGTGTAATTATTATATATAGATCAGTGATCTGTTTATTTTACTTATGGATGCATGTATGTAAATACTAGAATTATATTAAATTTGTTATCACTCGGTCGGTAAGGCAGGAAATTTGAATCTTTAAATTCAGTTTAACACTTCTTTTATTTTATATAAAAAATTCCACCTAGTTGAAAGAACGTATTTTATAAAATAAATTTATTGAATAAATAAATTTAATTAATTTAATATAAAAAAAACTATTTCTTTTATTTTAATTTTCAATTTTCTATTATATTTGAATATATTGCAAGGTAAGCCGAACTAAAATTAAGCAACGATTACAAGATGAGCACCAGGAATGAGGGTCCTGGATCTGGCTAAAACTAAAGGAGGTACTACGTTATGATAAATAAGAAGACACGTGTTCGGGGTTTTTCTGAATGGGCCTTTTTTCCGAGACTCAAGCTATTTTATGTCTAAAATGTACAATTTTCGATAAAAATGGGATCTCTTTCATTAGTTATACCTTTTTGAATATTTCGGTCATACAAATAGACTAAAAAGTTTATAAAAGAAGGCAAAAAAAGCTTTAATTTAAGCTGTGTTTCATTAAAAATGTCGATTTTTTAAAAAGTTATTTTTCTGACTATATAAATACAGTAAGAAACTGACTAAAAATATTAAGCTATCTTCTAACTTTATATTTGATAGCCTATAACTTTTAAAAAAATCGACA
>JAPYZP010003997.1:0-10759 GCA_030522985.1 Torymus sinensis
CGCGTGAGTCTTCAAATTGATTACTTTATCCAATAAAATAAACCATAACATTTGCGATGGAAATAATACTGTGCTCCCTATCGATACAGTTAGGCCCCACGTTATAATTATTGCACTAACAGCGATGAATTAATCAAACAATTACATTGATAGTCAACTTATAGTAGGCTAATTTGCTCGTTAAACACGAAGATCGAGAATTTAAAGTAGCTGCAAACTGAAAGCGAACTACTCGGTATATATTGACATAACGTTAGCCATTTCCTGCCGATATTGGGTCAAGAGCGAGTCGATTTAAAATTTCTGCATCGCCTGTTAAAACAGTTCGGCCGATAAATCGCTATAGATAAGTGAGCGCGCGCGCTTCGTTACGGAAGTTTTAATGCACGCATACACGGGCTATTCCCAGACAACCTCGCAAGACTCGTTTTCTTAAGCGGATAAAAGAGGAAGTCGAAAACTTGTAATGCCACATAATCAATCAGACGTTTCCACATTTTCTATCTCTGTGCCTACATACACACACACGTATAGAGACGCGAGTGCACACACACACATATGCGCCTGCGTATATCTCGTGACCCATAAAGCCCGCGCAACAGACGAGAGCTTTTCCATTCCCTTTTTAATTCCTTTAGGCTTCGCTTTAGGTTCTCTGCAACAATATCAAAGGACGCGCTCGTTTGATCTCCGTCCAGCTCTTCCATACCTCTTTGCTGAAATAAAGCGTGCGCGAAGAGCGGAAGTCTCTTTTCAGGGACGATAGATAGAGAGAAGCTACGCCGCGCGCGCGCGCGCTCCTTCCGGCGACAGATAAAGGAAAAATGACGGCAGAGGCTGCTGCTGTTGCGGCTGCTGCAGGACGTGATTAGTTTGAAAATGCAAGCGACGACGTCGTCGCTCTCCTCGTCATCGTTGACGACAACGACGGCGGTGGTTGCGGCAGTGGTAGGCATTGCCAGGACCGCTTTTGACAATACCGCGACGAGATAATAAAGCTGTCGCGTATTGTGCGGCTACATGTATAGAGAGGCAGTGCGGGGATCCGCTAAACCTGTGTAAATGCGAGCAAACGTCGGTGTATTATATGCAAAGTGTTTATGTGTGCGTTGGTATATGCACGTGCGCAAGCATGGAACAAGGTGGAGGCTGTGAAAGGGAGAGAAAGAGATTGCGAGAGAGAGAGAGAGCGAGTTTGCCAAGCTTGCAGCAGTAGCAGCAACTTACACTCGCGAGGGAATTGATTTTCTTGCGTCATTCACATGCAGCGTCCGACGTCCTTTTCACTTCAAAATTGGGCTCTTAATTGAGTTCCCCCCCCCCCTCCCCCTCCCTTCTATATCCTTCTCTCCTTCGCTCCCATTTCGGTGAGCCCCGTGCAGCGCGGTCTGGTCGTTTTTCAAGAAGCAGCATCGTGTTGCGGGATCCGCGCGCGCGAGCTCTGATGGGATTTTTCAGCATCCGGTATAATTTAAGCTTGATTGATGGACTACTGCTTGACTCGCTCTCTCTCTCCCTCTCTGTCTCTCCCTCACACGCGCGAGAGCGAAAAAGCAACCAAGAAAAGGAATAGCGAGAGAATGAGAGAGTGGGAGGGAGGATAGCAAAAAGGAGAAGAGCGCGCGTTCGGGCGAGGCTGCAGCGGCGTAGGATAAGTTTTGAATTATCAACTTTTACGGATTTACCGAGCGTGCGCGTCCTCGTTACTTTCACAGGGAATAATAGTTACAGGCCGCGACTCGCTCGCTTTCAGGGGCGGGAGGCATTTATCGTGCCACAAAGGTATACACTTTAAATTCAATAAGCTTCGAAACGTTTGCAAACAATTTACGCCGCCGCCGCCGCCGCTGCCTAGGCAGTTAGGCAAAGTTCCGCGACAGCCGCGCGGCACTCACGGCTTCGCGCGAGCGAGTTCTCGCGGTTGGTAACATCACGCTGTTCAGTTACATTTACGCGCAAGTTTATATTTACCCCCGAGATAAGCTCATACAATTTTGACGTCGATAAGCCGTCTTCATCATTAACGGCCCGACTGTATTTGCCTCGCGTATACGTATATATGCGAGCGGGGCGGAAACGCGGGAGTATAGAGGAGAGACAAAGAGTTTTCCTCTCCGTGTTCCGCAACTACCGACGCCGCGAGCTTTCAGAACGATATAAAAGCGACTTGCTCGAATTGTCTTTCTCGCTCCCTCACTCTCTCTCTCTCCCTCTCCGGTAAGTAGATAAAAACTTGGGGGGCGTCTTCGATTGTTCGTACAACTTGTCCAAGTCGCCATACAACTTGTCGTCGTCGTCGTCTTCGTCTTCGTTTCTCGCGCTCCCTCCTTTCAGTATTCAGGATTCATAGAATTTCCAAGTGCCACGTGTGAGTAACTAGACGTTCTCCCTCTACCTCCTGTCGCGGCACTGACGACTTGCAAACTTTCGCCACCATATTCTCCGGAGCGCGCGCGCGCGCGAACCTTCGGGAGCGGCGATGCGCTCGACAAATATAAACTTTACCAGTGATACAGCAACGCAGCCGCGCGGTCTGCAAGATCCAGGAGAGCGTGAGAAAACATAAGACAGCATTCCAACTTTAGCATCAACAACCAACCGTGTTGTTATAAAAGCGCATCAAAAGCGCAGTCAGCTAACACAATCATGCGCGAGCGTGGGGGCATGTTCAAACAATGGTAAACCAACATTTTCACCTGGGCAATTTGCTGCTTTAGCTGCGTGTTTTTTCTTTTCATTTGCGCGGAGCTTTGCTTTATATATATATATATATATACGCGAGTAGAGAGAATCTCTTTTTTGTTTGCCGACCAGCGTGATTCTACAGCGGAAAATCTGTGGTTAGACAGATTTTTGGGCTTCGAGATATAAAATGTTGAAAAATAAAAGAAAAGCAAACGTTTTTTTTACAATTATCAGCTAATAATAAAAATCCGCTGGCAGACACCTAATAAAAGCGCAATGAATATTTAGGAGCTTCAATAAAGAGCTTAATAATGTTTTGAAGCGCATAGACCCATGGGGCAGTAAATCCCTTGAGCATCGGATACATCGGAAAAAAAGAGATAGCCCGTATATAGGCGGCCGCGCGAGCGAGGAAATTCCGGAAAGAGAGAAAAAGAAAAACTCGCCCAGTTAAATCGGCTTATCCCTCTTCGGGTCCAATCTGTTGCTCTCGGTCAGTGGCTACGCCACTTCGTTTCCCGGGTAATCCATCGAGGATGCGATTTGCGTAGCCTTCCATCTGCAAGCTACACGCGAACGCGCGCACTCGACGGGGAGAGAGCTCGGAGATATCCTTTGTGAAAAGCGTTCAACCCTAAACCAGATTTTGACCGAATTCTAACTATTATTGAGTTGGAGGAAGAAAAAAAGAGGAACGAAGGAATGCTGTTAACTCGACACCTGCGTGAATGAGCGAATGTGTGCGCGGACGGTGGGATATGGGAGTGTATATAGAAAACGGATAGTAGTGTCCACGGGAGCTGGATGAGAATTTTTTAAAATTCGCCTCTCTGATTCTTCATTCGATATATTTCGTACATTTTTTTCTCTCTCCCATGCGCTAGAAGGCATCCGTAACATTTTATCATGAATTTTTACGACATAAAATGGTAATAAAAAAGAGTGTTCGAGGAAAATCTGTAAAAATTATTTTCAATATGTGCGTATATCGGTCTTAGCATTTTATTATAGCTTAAGACATATATTACGTGTTTCTGTATGTATTACGATGAAAGTGCGCTATTCAGTATCCGAATAAATCTTTAAATTCAATTTCGGAAAAATCTCGCCTCGCGCGGGCTCGTCACCAACGTGGCGGCGGCGACGACGACGCGACGCGATCAAATCCCAAGTACTTCATTCTACATGTCATCTCGCGTAGCACGCGCGCCGGCAATTTCACTTTTAGATGTCAACCGAGTGACAGGGAAACTTTTTACGCCAGAGCCGTAGCCGCAAGAAGGAATATCGAGCAGATCGAGCTGTCGTTAAGATAAAAAGACTCTCACTGCGGAACAGCGGAAGGGAGTGGCCGCTGAGGGAGAGAGAGACGCGACTTCTGGATTCCGGAGCGAGAGACGGCGTTTCGCGCTATCGCGCGTATTCGGTCGCTGTCTCGGCGATCATTGTGAGGGAGAGAGGCGGAGAGGAAGGGAGGCTATATAGCGATGCAAAGACAGAGAGGAGCGAGGAAGAGAGTGAGGGAGCGTCGACCCTTGTAGCGGAGAAATTGAAACGAGGAGCTGATTCGCGCGAGAGCGGAGCGCGGTAAGAAGTGCCGGAAGATAAAGAGGCGCAAAAAAGGAGGGAGAGAGAGAGGTCGGGCTGAGAAGGGCCGGCTGCACGGATAAAGAAATAATGCAACAGGAAGGAACTGCGCGATGAGAGACGTTAAGCTGGCTTTTTAGCTGCAACAACGGCTACTACTAGTCCTCGAGAAAAGAGGAGAAAAATAAACTTTATCGTCTTATTTAACGGGGATAATTATTTTCTTCGCGGGAGCTAATTGGTTTCGTGGCATCGGATAAAATGCGCGAGTCTCCATTAAAGAGCGCGGCAACAAAAAGAGGCCAGCCACCGCTTCTACACCGGGATACGGCCACGCGCGCGGGGGAGAGTTGCACGGAGGGCCCGCGCGGTGGCGGAAAAACGCGCACCTCGCGCACGCGCGATAAAGATGGAGATGAGCCGTGATAGAGCCATTTGATTAGCCTCCAGCGCCACCCTCGACCTCACCGCGTGCGTGGGAGAGAGGCGCTGCCGATACTGTTGCACGGCAAGGACGCCATATGATCGAGGCTGCGTCGCTCGACAAAGCGCGAAACGAGGAGCAATCGGGCTCATTAACGGACACGAGCGTATGTATAGGAGAGTATAATTCTAGCTGCACTCGGCGATGGCGCGCTCGCGTATATACGGTTTCCGAATTGCGCTTACCGTTGCGCGATGAATCACGCGTGTACATATATATAGTGGTATAGCAGCACCTAAGCGCGTGCGCGTTCTCTCTCTCTCTCTCTGTCATTAGGCGCCAAATTGACGAGCGAGCCTTTCCATACTCCCTCTCGCCGGAAGCATTGACGCATGCGCGCACGCGCGGCTATGTGCAAAGTATAAGCGCGAGGATAGGCGGAAAGAAAGAAAGAGAGAGGAGAGCGCGCGCACGCGAGTCTACGGGCGGCGGGTGTTCTTTCACTTTTCTGCCTTATTTCAATGAGGACTTAATTTCGCTACTTTGCGTGGCTGCACGCGAGCCAGGGCTTTTCGTCACGTGAAAAACAAACGTTTTCATTATTACCCTCGCAGCTATAGCAACGGCTCATTCAGACGCGGCGCGGGCGCGCTGCACGTTATACGTTTGTTAACGAGGAAGTGCACGCGCGCGCGCGCGAGTGCGCCTTAACAGTACACACGCCGGGATGTGTAACTAAAAGACGTGGGAAGAAGGAGAAGAAGAAGAAGAGGTCTACGCACGCATCTGCTTTCTTAATTAAGTATCAGTATATCGCTAATTATTAATAATTATGTGTACTTATTAATGTTGATGATCATTTCGGAGAAATGTTTACTTTATGCGCTCTCAACACGTGCAACGGCGCGAGAGATATATGCGCGAATTGCCGCGGCCGTGCCGGCGCGTGATGCACTCGAGATTTCATTAGGTAAATTATATGTAAAGATACGGCTTGATGATCGAATTAACATGCGACGAATGGTGATAGCACGCTCTCCCTGCTATACGAGACAATTAAAATATTATAAACGGGGCATTTCAACGGGTGTGTATATACATAATTTGACATTAAATTAGGAGAAAAGAGCGTGTAAGAGAATCACATTCACGACACGATCGCTATGACCAATTTGTTGCGCAACGTAATTGCCTGATTAGCACGAATGATGAAGCGCTAACTTCAGAACTCCTCGCGAATATAACGGTCAAAGGATACATAACGAGAGAATGAAGAGAACGGCAGGTGTAGCAGAGCAACAAGTCGCACGGAATACTCAAACAGTCCTTCAAAGATGGAAATAACAGGCCACATAGCGCACGCTTTCCTCAAAACGTTTGTACATACGTATATAGATCCCTCCCTGAGACATTGAGCTGCCAGCACAAAAGATCTGAGGCAACGTTATGTAAGAGAAAGAGGCAAACCCGCCTGTGAAGTCACGATAATGAAAACGAAGCAAGAGACAGAGAAAGAGGGCGGGGGGGTCCCCCTTTGAGGCCCGCTTGTGAATATATAGGTACCCCAGCCCGAGAGACAAAAGTCATCGCCTGGCCGAGGAGAGAGAGAGAGGGGGGAGAGAGAGTTCCGCCTTGTCATAATGTGTCCCGTGCAATCTGCCCCTTTGCTCTCTCGCGTCCCATACATCGCGCGATAGATATCCGAGAGACACGGGCGTTCGCATGCGCATAAAACGACATTGACGCTCGAGCGATCGAGAGCCGGTGCTTGCCTACATATATATACATATACTGCACGTATATAGCCTAGGGCACGCAGCACGCGTGACCCGCTCGCTCCTCGGCTGGCCGCGATGGCATTGTGCATAGCGATAGATATGCGCAGCGAAACGAGTTTAACAACCTACCGCTCGTATAATCCGCGCCGCGGATCTCATACTTACTCGCGCGGGGAGCGACAAAGGGGGCCATGCAGGCGCAGACACAGAGAGAGAGAGAGACCCCCCCCGTTAAGTAGGAGTGCGCACGCGCGAGCGCAAAGAGTGTTGGACAGCTATACGGGGAGAAGCAATAGCTACGCCTAGAGAAAGATCGAGAGATCTTCGACGCTCGTTGTGCACTTTAAACTGCTTAAACAAAGAGGTGGAGCAGGCTCTCTCTCTCTCTCTCGTATTATAACGATCGAGTGACACGAGCGTGCGGGGATACCAGTCGCCCGCGGGGGTGGCAGAGTTTTGCACGACTTAGTGTTAAGAGCCTTTGCACGTGTATATGTAACCTCGTATATGGCAAAGGTTGTTGGAAACGGGACATTTCCTTTCATTTTTCCCAGACCTGCTGCGCTCTCTCCATCACGTGTTTGTATGAAGAGCGATAAACGCGCGGACAAAAAATTGATTGCCCTCCGCGGACGATGAACGTATTGATTGTCAGCAGGTCGAAACGGTAAAGTGCAGCGCGCATTGGTACCAAAGTCCGTGAAAGGCTCTCTCTCTCTCTTTCTCTCACTCACTGCCCGCGCCCTCGGTATATATATATACACACATTCACATCGAAAAATTTCCCAATTAAATATCGAGGGCAGCCGAAATAATTTCGGCATGCGTTTCAGCATTACTAAGCGATTCAGTAAGCGCGCGCTGCCGCGCGGCAAACGGTATCTATATACCTATATATATCTATCCCCCTCTCGCTTTGTCATCGGAACACACCGCCCGTCGTTGCGTGCAGGATGAGGTAACCGGTTGATATCGGACGTGTGTGCGCGAGCGGCGCAGGCAGTGGGTTTTTCGGAGTGCAGAGACAGAGAACAAGTAACGGTCCTCCTCCCACCGCTACATATAGTCAGGGCCACCTACACCGGTCGCGGGACATCGGCCACGTCGCCTCTGCATACATATATATGTGTGTGTGGGTACGCTATTATTAAACAGGGCGCGCGGGCACAGGAGCAGAGAAGCGGATTACGCGGGGACTGGGTTTCAAGAGCGCGCACGACCCAAATTGGCGCCGGTTCGCGCGCGTAAATCCGAGAAACTGGTTGGCGAAGAAGTCAGTGTGCTCTGGCCGACTGACTCACACACATACACTGCACAGCGCCCCCCACTCTCTTTCTCTTTCTCTCACCGTCACCTCGAAATTACCGAGCGGACGACTCTATAACGGTCCGATCGGTATCGCGCGTGCGCTCTCGCTCGCCAAGTGGCCGTTTCGTATGCGATAGTAGGTGTTAACGCGCGTGAGAGAGAGAGAGAGAGAGCGAGAGAGAGAGCAGATACGGGCTTGCACAAACAGTGCAACCGTGCTATTTTAGCGATGAGCCGATAAGCAGGCTGTTTCTTTTAACGAGGGCTTTAATAAAATCGGCCGAGCCGATGTATATATATAGGCCGCGACTTGCTGGATCGGAATTATATGTATACCTATATTACACGCATATGCACACAGGCCTCTGCTGAATGCATGCGTGTACAAACTTCGCGGACGACTGGGATTTCGGGCACTGGCTAGTGTTTTAAATTAGCCGCGCGCTCCGCTTGTATACAGATACGAACGGGGGTATAGGCGAAATATATATATATATATATATATATAGATCGGTGCGACCGCGCGTATACACGTGTACACGGCGGCATCCGCGAGATAGCGTGTGACGTTATAAAGGGCCGCGCCCGTGTGAGCTTCTTTACTCAGTGATGGGGCCGCGCGAGAATATTCACATGCGTGCTGCAGCGCCGCGCTGCCTACTCCCGCGGGGATACAATCGCGAAATTCCGATCGAGAGAACGAACGAACGAACTCGAGGCCTTATCTCGCGGCGGGTTACAGTCGTCGCGGGGGCCATCGGCGTGTTTAGCGACTCGCGCGCCCCACTGATAAGAGAATCGACCGCTATACGCTCTGCGACGATGACGGATTCTCTCTCTCTCACTCTCGGACGCGCTCGATCTTTAGCCGGCATCGATCAGCGTCACGAGGCTGCCTCAGCTTTGACGGTGAAGACTGGTCCGTGGGACCGATGACTATTAAAAATCGTTACATATATGGTGCGATCGATTGGGCTATTGTGTATTATGAGCTGCGTTCCGTTTTCTATATTTATATACAAATAGCCTGAAAACGTCGAATGTGTATATGTCCGAAGACTGTCGGAGGAAATAAATAAAGTAGCTCGCACGCGATTAAGAATACATAGGTCGGACGAGCCACCGACAACATAATAGGCTATGTTAATGCTTGCATTATCGTATAGAGAAACAGCTCGGAGCGCAGAGTCGGAATCGCATCGAAAAGCGCTTTCGCCCGTCGGCTCAATTATGTATTATTCAAAACATCCGCGCTCAAACAGCCCACCAGATAGCGAGCGAGATAGAGAGAGAGAGAGAGAGAGAAAGAGGATTCGCCATCTAGCACTCGACTGCGTTTACCTTGCAAGACTGACTTTTGCTTGCTCTTCGAATTTCGCTCCGCGTGTGTATCGGGTTTGACGTTTCTTTCTCTCTCTCTCTTCCTCGCCGTTTCTCCGGTAAAGTGCAAGAGAGGGAAAGAGGGAAAGAGAGAGAGAGGGGGGGGGGAGTGAACCTAAGGCTCTCGAAGGGTAAACACTTTTCGACGATCGGATTCGATCCGCCACACGATTCGCCCATCGCCGCGAGAATCGGATTCGATTTCTTTTTCCTTGCTATATATAGACCCTCGCATCTCCTCTTCTTCGTTTCACTTACTTTTACATTTCGCGCCGGCGCGCGCGCGTGCGATGAGACTTTTTTCCTCTGCTATACGGAATCCCACGAGCCTGTGCCCGCGCACGCGCAGTCGGGGCAAAACGAGCGCCTTCCTCCCGCGCGCAACCTTTTTTTCGCGATTCGCCCGGGCGATTTCTACGATTCTACTGCGCGCGCGCGCGATATTTACGGGTCGTTTGCGGATCGCAATCAGATTCGCCGGAAGTGCAGAAGAAGAATAACAAGGGAGAAGGAGAGAGAGAGAGAGAGAGAGAGAGAGAGAGAGAGAGAGAGAGAGAGAAAGGAGGGAGCAAGAATCGATGTATGAGATCACACGCGCGCTAGCTTTTACAGTCTTATACATATATAAAGGATATATACGTTTGCAGGCCGTACATATACACATAGAGAAGCGGTGGGCATTGCTTTTCGAATTCTTCGAACTTTCTGGATAGTATTTTGAGATTACGACAAAGGTCGGCTAGAATATCCTCTTGCATTCTTTGGAAAACTTTCTAAAGTTTGGAAAAATTTTTTAATTTTCGAAAGAAAAGGACTCTATTTCATATCCGTATAAATATGCAGAATAACAAGTGTCAAAGAATACAGTCAGAAGATGATGATATTTAGCAAATAGTGGCGAATATGCCTATAGTTAGTATAGATCGAGTGACTCGTCGGTCTTGGTTCAAGCTAGGATCCGTTGCGATGATTAACTTGTTACAATTTTTCTTTACCATTTTATGCCAATTTACCAAACAAAATTAGAATAATCAGCAATTATTTAATAAAAATAGGCGCAGTTCAACCATGTAAATTATATATATAGAAACCTCACGTGCTCAGAAGCATCTGCGGCAAACGTTGTTTATATCTATACGGACAAGAAAACATACACACGCAACTGGAATCGCGCGGATCGTGGTACAGGCAGAGTGAGAGAGAGAGAGAGAGAGAGAGAGAGAGAGAGAGAGAGAAACCTCGATCACTGTAACAAGGATTGACGCGAGATTCAGCGCTGATTTCAAGAGACCGACGCTGGCTCTTTCTCTCTCGGCCTCCGGACACGTAGAAGCGTCATTTAGCACAGAAGCGTCCGCTCGTTTATACTGGAGATCACGTGATTTCTCTCTCTCCCTCTCTCTCTCTCTCTCTCTCTCTCTCTCTCTCTCTCTTTCCTCTTTTATTCGCTGTCTCTCCTTTATGAGCCCTTCGCGGCAGCTGCGATAATCCTTTATATAGATCCGATTCTTCCATCGTCTCAGCTTGAAGATGATAAAAACGGGCGGTGGATGGGAGATAGCAGAGAAGAGAAGAGAAGAGAGAGAGAGAGAGAGAG
>JAPYZP010003998.1:0-12768 GCA_030522985.1 Torymus sinensis
GGGGGGAAGAGAAGAAGGAAACCGGACGGCTCGCGCGGCACCCGCCGTTTCCATTACAAGACGGATCGCTTACCCGTGTTTGCAGCCGCCGTCGCGGCGCTACTGCTACTGCTGCCTCTGCCGCGTTGCAGCAACTTCGCACCGAGATGTCATTAGACATCCATTTTCTAGCGGCAATGGAAACTCTCTCTCTCTCTCTCGCCTCTTACATTCTCTTCCTTTCATTTTTTCTCCCCCTCCTCTCTTTCTTTACGGACTGCTTTTTACCACCGGGGGATGACACATCGGGCGAGCGAGAGGATCGGAGAGTGCTAATATTCCTTCTTCAATTTCTGGCGGTTTTAAAAATAGCGTGTATAGCGAGAGCGAGAGAGAGATGGTTTATTTACGCGAGCGCGAGGTGCACTTGACGTTTTCTCGAGTGTCTTTCCTGGAAGTGCGCGAGAGGTATATAATGCCTGATGCGTATATGGAGCTTGCGGGAGAGGGCGTATACGCGGGTGTCTCGTTAGACTTTGAGATGCGAGAGACAGAGAGAGAGAGAGAGAGAGACAGTTTCGGAAATATTTGACGCCAAATATTGAAATTAGGCTTTTAGAGTGTATAATGGGAAATGCGGCCTGGGTTGCTTATACAGTCTCGAATGATATGGTATCGACTCGAGTTTTGCGGGCTTTTAAGGTTTGACGTTTGGAAGTGACACGATAGAAGCATTCGCATAGAATATGATAAAACTGTAACTATCTGTTATTTATACACGATAACTGTCGAAATGGATCCTAATTTATCGCAAATATCATTAACGCCATCGCAAATACCTTGAATCTCCAATCCACCTACCATCATTGCCAATCAGATTTCGAAAAAGCGTTGATAATTAAAATGGTTTCCCGTCAACTCGACGCTTTTTTTTCCGCAACCAGCCCCAACACACCTCATCTCCCCAAAAATCAACTCTTTAACAATTAAATCCCCCTAACGAAGCATTCACCGAATAAAGAGGCTCAGACACACACACGCAATCCAGCCAAAGCAAATCCCCCGCGCCTGCCAAAAAGAGCGCGGATGACGCTTAATTAAACGTCATTTATTTAGACGAGCGCCGCGGAAACGCGATTCCAATTAAACGTTTTTACATAATTCAGCAGACGCGCGCTGTTCAATGAGAGCTTTACGAGCAGCAGTAGTAGTAGTAGTGATAATATAGAGCGCCACATGGCTCCACTCCAAGCCATTCGAAAGTCATCCCGAGTGCATTCAGGTGTGTTGACGATATCTGCGGGGCTAACAAAATCTTACATAACAAACAAATGGGGGTGGAGACGAGGGGGAGAGACGAGGTCGCCCGGCGCCAGTCGCCAGAGATGAGAGGAAGAAGCGTCTTCGTCTCGAGCCATTCTCGGGCCAAAATAAACATTCGCTGTTGTGAGAGAGGTGCGCGCGACGGTATATAGCTATTTGTTCGGCAGATTAAAATCTTTTTATTGGAATGGAGTTAGAGAGTGAGGGGGGAAAGTTGCGTGTAACTGGTAAGTCTCTTGAGGTTTGGGATTCTTTTTATATCGATTTGCAATTGTATCATTAAATACTTTTAGTTATGTGCAATTATGGACTATAGTCGTTATATTATGTGTTTTTATAATAGCACGGCTCGCCTGGTAATAAAAGATAAAAGGGCCGAGGCGAAAATAAATGGGAATTGCATCAGATTTATGTATTTATTATAAAGTCGAGATGGCATAAAGGCTATTTCATAATTGTCACCGTCCGTTACATCTTTTATAAGCTCCGCGCGCTCGAACTGAAATTCTCGGAATCTTTTTCATCGCTCCAACCGGACTTTAGCGCTTTAATCCTACTTGACAGCGACAAAGCTTTTAATGGATCATGGAAATAAAGCACAGCGTTTATTTTTTAACATTATTGTCTTGCGAAATAAAATATTTTTAGAATTCCCCCCTCCCAAAGTACCTCGCATAAGCCAGTTGAAAACACTCACATATTTAAGTTTTCCTCTGCATTATAGTCGAACCGTACCAAACAAGCCTGTAATTCAACTAAAACATATTTTATCTGCGCCAAAAATATATATACCCGCGCATCGGATCAAAGGCACATATATATCCTCCGGCCCTCTATAAAGGCCAAAGAAGCGTTATACAGCTAAAACCGAACGGACATCATCGATTTCTCTGCAGCTTTTTTGCGGACTATCGAGCCCGATGATCGCCGCTCCTTTGACTTCTCGCGCGCAAAAAGCACTTTTCATCAGCCCCCGCTCAATAGCTGCGCGCAAGCCGCGTTGTACACATGCAAGAGATATACACGAGTAAATAAAGAGCGAGACGAACGAAAACGCGTGCATGTGTATATGCGTATAAGGGAGCGGAGGGCGGACAGAAAGCGAGAGTATATAGTATGAACGAGACGCTCGCGGCGCGAGTTTCTAATTTGGTGCGGTGGCAAAAATCGACACTCCGTCTAGACTAGCAGCAGCAGTAGCAGCAGTGCCGCATATATATACGCGCGCGCGCGCGAAAGAAGCCGTGCGTGAGCGCGAGAAAGAAGGAGGGAAAAGCCGGCGAGACGACGAAAAGCTCTCTCGGCGCGAAGGGGGAGGGAGAGAGTAGTGGCAAACGGAACGCGCGCGCGTACACACGGGAGCAATCTATTTATGTATTCCACCTCGTTCATGCGAGAGAGCCGCCACCGCTGCTGCTGCTGCTGCTGCTGCGCTATAGCTCGTTCTCTCTCTCTCGCTCGCTCGTTCCGCGCTTTCCTTTCATCTTGTTACGTTTCTGCGGGTTCGCGTTGAATTACCTACGAAAAGGTCTCTCTCTCTCTCTCTCCTACTCGCGCGCGCAGAGTGCAGCTTTCGAGGGAGATCCGAGTTTGCGCGTCCTTATGATCTTGATTTTGGAGCGTCGTGGTGGTGGCGGTGTCGCAGTGCCAATCGATTTGAGCGGAGGGATGCCGGGGGTTGGGGGAATGAAATTTTGGGTGGTGAACGCTTTTGCGAAGTGCCAAGCGTCGCGAGAGGTATACGAAATTGAGCGGGAATTGTGGAGGGCTGGGTAAATCGTAGTTTTCGAGGGACTTATCGCGGGGATATAGGATCATATTTGTGTCGCGTGATGGGTGGAGTGTTAGTGTCGATTGGAATAATTTCAAATTAATTTTTTTTTTTCATGTTTATCAAAGAAAGTGATATTGATTTACTAACAACTACGTAACATTAGTCGATACAGTTTATTAAAAATATAAAAGTTCCACTATACCTATATCAGTATTAAATTTCCTCAATTATTTCGGTTCGAATAATGAAGGGAATTGTAAAATTTAAGAAAATAATAACAGCTTTTTAATTCCCATGACGCTCCTCATTATTTCCAGCTTCTCAATACTTCATAATATCGAATGTCAAAACGGAAATCCTCGACAATGCAATTATGAAGAAAATTTCATTTCTCCAAATAAGTTCTTTTCACCGTCGGATTAATTTTTCGAAAATAACAACAACGAATTAGACACCGCATCGAAGTTATCGACACACCCGTCCACCCGGAAATTCAATTTTACCGGAGCCACGAGCACGATTCGAAAATAAAAATTCGAAGGCCCTTCCACATTTTACATAATTCGCGCGAGCGCGCGAATATTAAATAATTCACGCTGTTCCACATTTTACGCTGAAGGCCGCTGCCTGCCGCCGCCGCCGCAGCACACTCCACCCGCTCGCGCAAAACACTAAAGTCCACTTATTTATATTCTTTTTCCCCTCTTCGGTTTTCCATTCCGAAGAGGCGGAAAGAGAGAAGCGAGAGAGAGAGAGGCTCTCGCCTCGCGGACTCGGGGATATAATTTCAGCGCGGTTAACCGGCGTGAATATTTAAAACGCGATTTGCATCGTTCGCAGACGTTCGTTTTCTCTCTCTTCCTCTTCCTCTCTTCCTCTCTCGAGCTTCGTCTCTCTTTCGCCCTCTCTCTTTCTCACGCGAATACTAGAAAATAATCACACGAGATTAAAATTCTCTTATTTAACGTAGCGGCGTGCGCGCTGGTAGCAGAGCAGCATCCACTGCTGCTGCCGAAAGTGTGTACGCGTCCGCGATCGAGAATTTAAAATGAAATTTTTAGCGGCGCTGGGTGTACAGCTAGTAGTCGAATGCCTCGGCTAATGCGTTTTATTGCACCGTGTTCTCTACTCTCTCTCGCTCGTCGAACTCTCCTCGCTTTCAGATGTAAAATGTAATGCGTTTAATGAAAAAGCCAGTTGGCCGAGAATCGAGGGCAAAGTAAGTTTATACACTGGGACGCGCGAGCGAGCGAGCGATAAGTTTGTCGTTTTTCGCGAGTTATATTTTGTGTGGCGGTGCATTGACTTTGATATTGAGGTAGTTCCACGAAAGTATATACGAGCTTTGCTCTCTCTCTCTCTCTTTTCCTTAATATCGTAAATGCGCGCGCACAAGCGGGAGCGTTTTTATTTTCTTCATTGACCGGGGTCAATTTATAAATATTTCAGTCGAAAGTGCGCGCGTGTTACTTGAAAAGCGCGTTTGATAGCCCCGCCGAGTTAATATTAAAAATTGAAAGAGTTGCGCAGCGTATACGTGCCCGCTAAGTGGAGCTTATTAATTATTCATCCCCCCGAAGTAAGAGGAGGTTTGTTGACGTATAGTTTCGAGCAAATTAACCGAGTTTATATCACTCGAAGGAGCTTTTAATATATAGGAATAAAAGAGTTGATCTAACAAGTTAGAGTTGCTGTTGTGCTTTTTCCTGTTAAAGAGTCATAAAACAATATTGTCTAACGTGAAAAAATATTGACTTGCGTTGTAAACGTATACTAGGTTCATAAATGTTAACGCTGACATTTACTAGACCACGACATTGCTTAAACAATTATCACTTCGAAATTTACTTTGAATTGCGTTGTAATAATTAAATGTAATTCCCAACTAGTCAAAAGTGGATTAACATAATACATTAATTATAACTTTAAAACGTGTTTTGTAATAATCACGTAATTGAGTTTGTGATCTACATTCATGCAGTTATATTACATGTTTTCACTAATAAATTTCATATTTTCGAAAATAAATTGGTTCAGTACCGAAAGCGATTTCAAATTTCTTAATTGGTTTTTGGTTTATTTCACTTTGGTTTCATAGTATTTGTTTACTTTATTCTATCAGTTACCACGAACAATGTAACATATTTAAGTGCAGTTTTCTAAAAGTTCGAGCAAATTAAAATAGAATGGTTTTCCACTAATTTCTAAATTTGTTTATTTTTGTATCACAAGTGGACATAGGGAATTCGTTTAAAACCCGTTAAAACTTTCGAACTAGTTTATTTTCAATACAATTTCATTCATTTGAAAAAAAAATCAATTTAACTGGTTTAATCACCTTCTAACGGCATTATTTTTCAAATCATTCTAAAAAAAAATCGTTTAGCCTTTCCAGAGCAATTCCATTCAGCCAATAAATTGCGGGCGCAAGTTTCGTCGCATTATCCCACGATATTCCGAGAATGAGTACGTGTACATGGACTATCAGAACGTTCCGAGAGAGCGTTAAACCGACATAAAAGAAGTATAAAGGCCGTCCGTAAAAGTAAAAACTTTGACTTAATCTTGCGGGGAGCAAATTGCGTTGCCCCGTCCCACCGTCGTTTCCATTACCCACTTTGTCTATATTGTCTTGTATCTCTCCCGACGCCCTCTAACTAACTTGCCTGCGCAAGAACCAATCTTCCGATGGTGGAATTCAGGACGATAATATAATAAAAGAATTATATAAAAAATCATTCTGCGTAAAAAGAAATTATAATAGACGTTGCTATTATCATTTGAAATCCAAAGATAAATGATTTTGGAAGAAATTTTTCATTTTATCAAGGTTTCAAATGCTGTTGCAATATCATATTTTGAAAAATATTTATTTTATCATTTCTAAACGAAATTCTTCCGGTTACTGAATTATTATCAACGTAGCTTAAAGGAATTTCAGTTACAATAAGGGGTTTAATAAAGACATATTAACCGAAATGACGGGCTTTAGTAAATAATAGTAAATAAATTGAAATACAGATTAAGACCAGAAATATTCGTATGGCAATAAAATTTAAATGACGTACGTTTTTCCCATTGTCCGAACCAATTTTTAACAAATTGTTCATTATTGTTTACTGCATATCAATTACAAGCCAATACGACAAACTGTTTTTATATCCAATTACTCTCTTTTAATAAACGTTTTCAGTCAGTTGAATTGTCGCTTAATCCTTGCATGAACGTAAAATAAACAAGCAAAAATCCTATAATTGGGATTTACCGGCAAATATAGACCCTTTTATTAAAAAGTAATTTCAATGCAGTATTTTTATAAAAGATGTAAAATATGAACTTTAAATTATTATCTCGTTATGGTTAAACAGAGTAAATACTTATAAACAGATAAAATATATGCATGATTAAAGCAAGTCTAATGCGTATGCATGCGGTAAGCGTCTGCCTTGAGCGTGAACTTTACTACTTAATTAATATTTATGAAATGCTACTACACTATGAAACTAAATCGATACGGAAAATGTTACGACACTGGCGAGACCTGAATCTGATTAACCTACAAAATTCCCAACAAGCGGCGGCAGCGTTGTTATTAGCGGGAACGAGCGAGAAAAAAAAAGTAAAGGAAACGACGCTTTTCAATCATCTCCGTCATCGTGTCGCCCAGACTGCGTCTCAGCCTCAATAGCTCTCCCGAGAAATACAATTACCGTATTGTATTGTTCGCGCTCATTTCATACAATCTCGACTAGCCTTTTGTACATTTCTCCTCTTTTCGGCCACTTCGAAGCTAAAAAATATATACCTATTTTCTCTCTCTCTCTCACTTCCTCTTTCCCCTTTCTCGCGCTCAACCCCATCCCCTCATCCGGGCACAATAAGAAGACATTTTTAATTCCCCCGGCGTATGACAAGTGAAAGCAAAGTGCCAAGGCATTAACGCGCAAAAAGGAGACGAAGAGAGCGAAGGAGAGGGGGGTGAGAGACATAGAGTTTAACGTCCAACGTAAAAGCGAAAGAGTGAAAAAGGAATAGGAATGTCGGGTGGCGGGGAGGGGGGGGGGGGGGTAAAAGTAAAATCGGAGAAGAAACTTCAAGTTCCCTACCTCCGCGTCTGTAAAAATCAGAGCAGCTCTTGAAGGTAATTATTCGCGAGAGAGGGAAATAGCAGGAGTTTAATAGAGGGCTGCATGATTAAAGACTGGGCCCGGGAAACAAGGCGCGGCCGTGGTATAGACAGAGAGTGAGAGAGGTAGAGAGACAGGCGAGAGGGCAAAGAAGGACCACGAACGTCCAGGCGCTTGCGTCTAACCGTGTCTCTCTCACTCCCTATGCAGCGCATACACATACACATACATACGTACACTCACGCGCGCTGTATGGGATAACCTCTGAAAGAGAAGATATGTAAATGAAATGAAATCCTTGTTAAACCCTCTCGGAGGAGATGGCTCTCGACTGCGCTCGCTCTGTGCACCTCTATATACGCGCCGGGCCCTTGGCATTACGGGAACGAGCGGTATAGCTTCTATTTATATTTTTTGCGAGACTTTCTCCCTCTCCCCCTTTCCTTCTTCTTCTTCTTCTTCCTTTGCGGGGCCGTTTTATTCCGCAGCGGTGGAAGAGCTTTCGCAGATCGGCTCTCCGCGCCAGTTAAGGCACGAACTGAGCGCCGCAGGTCCATGATGATTTCTAATGGGAGTTACATTATAACGCGCTCTCAACTCTTTGCCCCCTCCTCAGACTTATTCGGACCATACTCGAATTATCGCCGATGGCCTCCTTCGGTTAATGGACTTTGAGAGAGTCTATTGTTTCTACTTCTCGGTGCGTTTGAGCGAGCGAAGTCGTGCGTTAAAACGAAGAATAATATAAGAATTGTGGGGTGATCAAAGAAGGAGGAAATTAATGATGGTTTTTTTTCTGTTTTTTGTGTTTACAGACGGAGATCAAAAGTGGTGATATCGTCGGCACGAACGGAAGACAGCGGCAGGTACGAGTGCGTTGCTGAAAGCACTTCCGGTCACAGGGCCTCGCTGTCGGCCCAGCTTCTAGTCGCTCATGATACGAGAATTCCGGAAACCAGTGAGTATATTTATTTACATATGCGTGTGTATGAGATTGATTTCAATGTCCAACGAGAAATTATACAATATCTAAACGACAATATAAATTGGCGTCGAACACATCGCGTTCGAATGCGTTCTTAAATCGAAAAGTTATCCTCTTCGTCTGTATACGTCCGAAAGAGTGAAAGAAAATACGGTTCAAGTTTACGAAATAATGAAAACAGCGGATGTGTATATGCGAGTGTATGTAAAAATTAATACCAATATCAAGTATATCAAAACCCTATTTTATTAGCCCTGGCGTTCGTCTCTAGCAGCACATATACCGATAAATTGCTCGCGTTATCTGGCAAACTTTAATCGTGTTTTTCTCAACTTTTCCATTAGCCCGAGTGGTCCGGTTTTTCAATTAAAAGTCTTTTTAGGTTAAAATAGTGGGCGAGTTTCATACTTTTCCGCGGACTCGAGGAAACTACACAAACTGCCGACTTGTGCAAATAATTTTCTGAAAAGTTGATTCCTTTGAAATAAATCGAAGCACAAAGTGCATATAAAATTTTTCCCCTCGCAAATCGGAATATAAATTGATTGGGCATATGCATAAGTCAATTATATTTAAGTTGAAAATATTTTCTATTAAATTTCAATTAATTATTTTAAACGGTTATTTCGAAAGTTCAATAAACTTTATGATTTTCGCAATATAATTCAAAGCATATTGAAACCACGTTGATCAAAGTTCTTTTTCACTCTCGAGACAAAATAGATTTTTCGTGAATCAATAGAATTTATTTTTTCATAAACGACAGACCGCATGCTTCGTCAATTTTCTCGAAAAAAGAAAAAAAAAAAATAGAATCCCCCAAAGTGAAAAAAAAAAATATTTCCCTCGCCGGAACTTTTTATCAGAACAGCAAAAACGTGTCCTCTATCAAACTGAAATATAAAAAGAAGATAAAAAAATATTTCTTTTAAAACCCCCCCTCCGAGCCACGCGCTCGCGCGCACACACACAATCATCTTTCCCGCTCTCAACGCTATACCTGCGAAGCTCGACAATTTTCACCTGCCAGTTCTTGGAACGCCAGGGAAGACCGAAAAATCTCGCTTCGTAAGTGAAGTTTTCCACTCTCTTTCCCTCTCTCTCTCTGTAGAGCGTCGACACGTGTTATATTCGCGCTGCCAGCAGAGGGAAAAGACAGCCGCGCGCGTCGAACATAACCAACGGCTACAAGCTCGCGCGCTCGTAAAGCTTACTCTCGGGCGCTTGTCAACCGGCGCGGCGTGAGAATGTCCAAAGCTCGTTAAATCATCGAAAGCCCCGGCACTTCGAATGCACGCACTCGCGCGCTCCCGCTATATAGCTGTATAACACGGTGACGAGGAAAAAGGCAAAACAGAGGCGGAAGGGGGAGAGAGAGGATGAAGAGCTGGAACAATGCGAGAGCCGCGCCTGTGAGCAACAAAAAAAACAGCAGAGAGGAACAGCAGGCGGCGCGCGCTTGACCGCTAAAAGTGCAGAATCACTAACTCTCTTTCCCGAACGATATTTCCGAGCTTACGTACAAGATCAGAGCGAGCCAATTTCCCCCCTCTCACTCTCTCCGGAGAATACAATTTATTTCCCTTCCAAGCGCACGCTCTCTCTCTCTCTCTCTCTCTCTCGTGCCCGCTACTCGTCTCATTCTGTCTGCTCTCGAGCTTCTCTCTCGTTTTTCTTTTGCCTCCTCCGCCTCCGCCTCCTTCGATCTTTTTGCTCGGTCGACGGGGCGCGCTCGTCTTTTTTTTGTTCCTCTCGCTTACTCCCCGCCGTACAGCTCCGCTTGTCTCCCTCTCTTTTTTACTCCGCGGAAAAGCTTGAGCTTGCAAAGTAAAAAATTAGAGAGGAAGAGAGTTTCGCGTTGAGCTTATCTTTTTTATTTGGTGAAAGGATTTTTTCGCTCAGCCGTCCGACCGTTATTCCCTCGCCTCGGACGGACCTCGCCCCCTCCCCTCCCACGGGGGCTTATTCGCGCTCCATTTAGATTATGGCCGTAACTGAGCCGCGTTTAAATCGATATTATTCGGGGGGATTTAAGCTCTCTGACTTTTAGCTGTTGATGAGTTGTAATGAATTTATTCATGTTTGGCGAGAGTAATGTGATAATGGTGGTGATTTTATTTAGCGTCGAGCGCGTCTGTCTGTATTCGACTTTTACTACTGGCATACGTTAGTTATTTGTTATTTTTATATTAATTTTTGTAATAAAGTGAATATATAATAGCCATTGATGACATGTCAAAAACAATTTCTAATTGTAAGGAATATAGTTTTTGGATACTCATTATTGCAAGTTTTAATGTTAAACCTTCATTAGAATTGATTGTTACACGAATTTCATTATCTCTTCAAGTTGAATCTAATAACTAAACCTCCAGTTATTGAGTATAATTATATTAGCTATCTTCTACTAAAAGCTTATTTAACTTGGCCGTCTTTCTTTTCTTTCCGGGCGACATAAGAAAAGTTAGCTGATCCGTTTTTCTACTCAGTTCCTTAGCCGATACTTATAGCCATTTCAACTAAGTTGTCCTCCGTCTGATTTCCCGTTCACCCTTCCTCCTTCCCTACCTCTACGTGTGCGTGAGTCTTATCGAGGGGTTCTCCTCCGCGTTGTCTCGGCTACTCGACTTAACAAACTTCGATTGGTTAGAGAAGAACTATTAGGCAACAAAAATATTGCGGAACTATATTGGGTTATTGGATATATAAGAAATTCATCAAAAAGTAAATCCGAACTATTCATGCTCCTAAATAATAAAGCATATTTTTTCATTATTGATACTGACGGATCTATCACCAATGTTTATCATTTTGATGCGTATAAAAAGCAATCCTAATCAGATATACCTAAAATTCAAATCTCATCATTAAACAAGATTGCCATTACCTCGCCAAATGACGTACAAGCAAACTTACACGCAGATTCGACTCCCCCCGGTGAAAATTTCCTCGATTCAACCGCACAATCCGAACGAGACAATGCCCTTAACAAACCACCTCTAAAAACACCTCAAACGCGTGCCAATTCTCCTCTACAAAACGCGTATCTCGTCCCCCCTACTTCCTCCTTCACCCTAAACCACCCAATAACGCAAATTAAGCTCTGGCGCGGGAATAATAGCGTCAACCAGCCGTCGCGTCCGAAAGTCGGGGGGGGGGAGAGGGGGTCGGTCGTAATTTTCACGAGCGAGCTGCCCCGAACTATGGGCTGGGCGGCAGGCAGAAAACTACTTGCGGTCGCCCCCCTCCGGGCTCTCTCCCTCTCGTATGGCTGGCTGGCGGCAGCAGAGCGGGGACAAAGGCCGACAATTAGAAACCCGATGACAGCGCGAGAGCGCGGGTTTCGCGTGGCCCTGACGCGATATAATGATGCGTCAGCGCGGCGGCGGCGGCCCCGCGAGAGAATGTATAGCCTACTGTACGCGTACCGGGCTATTACAGGCGCGGCGTCTATCGCGAGAGACAGGAGGGAGAGAGGTGTCGAGTCTTTTTCGCGAGTCAGTGACACGGCGAGTCGGTGCTACACACTGTTTTCCTTTTGGGCTCATGCGCGGTGAGTAGTAGGTATATGGATCGTAATTAGCGAGATCGTATTTATAGAGTTTTCGAGACTGCGCGTATACGTTATTATGGCGTTTGCCGTTATGTATATATGTACGTGCGAATGCAGTGGGACTGGAATTATTCCTCTTTGATCATCCCTCCTCTCTCCCGCGTATATACGGCGCGCGCGGCCGCGTTTGGACTTGCCAATGCCGCCGAGGCGCTGGTGCGCGCGCGCAGATTGGTCGATGAATTATTCGCGTTCGAGGGAGTATGATCCGCACGCCCGTTTTCCCCGCGCAATGCGATTATTATTTCAGGCGCGAGTTCGATTGGCCGTTTGCCGTGGTTAAGAGTTTTTTCCGAAGAAATTAGAGGAGTTGGGGGTGGCGGCAGCGGCCTGAGTGACGCTCCGCAGACTGAAACATTCATTCGGCTATTCCCGAATTGGGAGATCGAATTTGTCAAAGTTTCATGGCTCGCCTATGGGCCGTGACTAACAAGTGGGCTGAATATTTATATTTATTGAAAATAGTTTTCCCATTGTTGTTTTATTTGTGTGTGAGGTCGTTCGTTTTGAAAATTTTATCATCGCGTGTATATTTGATGTTTGTCATAAATAAGACAAAACAAAATAACGAATGAATAAATAAACGAAACTATATTGCTGATTTTTAACCATTTATCGTTGTTATTGTTATATACATTCACAATAACGTTGGACAAAATCGTATATGATTTCATTCATGAAATAACTTTACCGTAACACGCGCATGCAACGTTCGTAACTCGGACACAAAACTCCACAGAAAAATCCACACCACATTAACAATATTTATTCGCCGACTTAATGAAGAAATCACATCAAAACGCGCAGAAGCTCACTCACTCACACATACACGCCAAAATTAGCATTTTAATTAACTGTTGCGCGCGAGCATGAGGCGCGCCCGGAACATTTCAGTCTCGCGCGTATCAGTCGAAAACCTAAAAACGGCGGCCGGCAAAAAAGGTGCAGCGGCGCGTCGCCGTATATG